>JAFBJT010012125.1:54694-67679 GCA_016785325.1 Chascanopsetta lugubris | reverse complement strand
GGGGAAGGCGGAGAGAGAGAGGGAGAGGGGGGGGGGGAGAGAGAGAGAGAGGGGGGCGGGGGGCAGCGCCCGGCCTCGGATACTGTGAGAGGAGGAGGATGAGTGGCTGAGAAAGAGGAGGAATGGTTTATGGAAAGCGGAGGAAGGAAGGGGAGGAATGGCACTTTGGTGATGAGTGCCCTCCACTCTCCTCTGCTCGGCTGCTTGGCACAGGTCAGTGGCTTTTTGGTGGAATTTGGTGCAGCGCCGAGCCGAGCCAAGCTCCCGGTGAATGGAGCGTTTCACAGAGGGAGAGTGAGTCACCCGCCGGGCTCCACAATCACGTCCTCAGAGCACATGTGTTCGCTGCTCTGCTCCCAATCACTCACACACTCGCTCATCCACAATCCCGGCCCGAGAGAGAGAGAGAGAGAGAGAGAGAGAGAGAGACGGGGGTAATAACCGACCACAAACGGTCGATTATTATCTGTGGCCGCGCGCCTCGGTGGCTGGATCAGACATCGTCGGGTGGAACATCACGTTCTAAAGATCAGCAAGTCTCGTGACCCGTGCTCCCGACAGACGACATCATCGCCGCTGCTTTAATCGGCGCTAAATGTGAGAGGGTTGAATATCAAACCTTTTTTTTTTTTTATCAGAGTGAGCTGATATGACTGAAATTGGTATATTTTCCCAATGTTTAATCATGATAAGCTTTTCATTTATGAAAGTGACATTGATGACATGTCGTGTTTCCCCTATTTTTTTTTTTTTCAGTTTTTTGTTGTTGTTTTTTTTGGGGGGGCGGGGGGGGCATATGGACATTGACACAAACGCTTAAAGGAAGCTGTGTGTGTGTGTGTGCACGAGCATCAGGGCGAAACCTCACTGTGCACGGTACAGAGAGCAGGGCAGGAGGATCTGGCGCTCTGTAGAAAATAAATTAGTTCGAAAAATTCATCAAGGCGGGGGCTGGGGGGGGGGTAACCATTGGGATGCCACTTGCCCCCCCAAATATTATGGTATGGTAGAATAAAAAAAAAACTTCAACACTCAAACAACAACAGTGTAATGGATTTGACTGCAGGCTGGAAGACTGTGTTCAAGCCTGTGTTCACTGCATTAGACCTGTTCACTGCATTAGACCTGTTCACTGCATTAGACCTGTTCACTGCATTAGACCTGTTCACTGCATTAGACCTGTTCACTGCATTAGACCTGTTCACTGCATTAGACCTGTTCACTGCATTAGACCTGTTCACTGCATTAGACCTGTTCACTGCATTAGACCTGTTCACTGCATTAGACCTGTTCACTGCATTAGACCTGTTCACTGCATTAGACCTGTTCACTGCATTAGACCTGTTCACTGCATTAGACCTGTTCACTGCATTAGACCTGTTCACTGCATTAGACCTGTTCACTGCATTAGACCTGTTCACTGCATTAGACCTGTTCACTGCATTAGACCTGTTCACTGCATTAGACCTGTTCACTGCATTAGACCTGTTCACTGCATTAGACCTGTTCACTGCATTAGACCTGTTCACTGCATTAGACCTGTTCACTGCATTAGACCTGTTCACTGCATTAGACCTGTTCACTGCATTAGACCTGTTCACTGCATTAGACCTGTTCACTGCATTAGACCTGTTCACTGCATTAGACCTGTTCACTGCATTAGACCTGTTCACTGCATTAGACCTGTTCACTGCATTAGACCTGTTCACTGCATTAGACCTGTTCACTGCATTAGACCTGTTCACTGCATTAGACCTGTTCACTGCATTAGACCTGTTCACTGCATTAGACCTGTTCACTGCATTAGACCTGTTCACTGCATTAGACCTGTTCACTGCATTAGACCTGTTCACTGCATTAGACCTGTTCACTGCATTAGACCTGTTCACTGCATTAGACCTGTTCACTGCATTAGACCTGTTCACTGCATTAGACCTGTTCACTGCATTAGACCTGTTCACTGCATTAGACCTGTTCACTGCATTAGACCTGTTCACTGCATTAGACCTGTTCACTGCATTAGACCTGTTCACTGCATTAGACCTGTTCACTGCATTAGACCTGTTCACTGCATTAGACCTGTTCACTGCATTAGACCTGTTCACTGCATTAGACCTGTTCACTGCATTAGACCTGTTCACTGCATTAGACCTGTTCACTGCATTAGACCTGTTCACTGCATTAGACCTGTTCACTGCATTAGACCTGTTCACTGCATTAGACCTGTTCACTGCATTAGACCTGTTCACTGCATTAGACCTGTTCACTGCATTAGACCTGTTCACTGCATTAGACCTGTTCACTGCATTAGACCTGTTCACTGCATTAGACCTGTTCACTGCATTAGACCTGTTCACTGCATTAGACCTGTTCACTGCATTAGACCTGTTCACTGCATTAGACCTGTTCACTGCATTAGACCTGTTCACTGCATTAGACCTGTTCACTGCATTAGACCTGTTCACTGCATTAGACCTGTTCACTGCATTAGACCTGTTCACTGCATTAGACCTGTTCACTGCATTAGACCTGTTCACTGCATTAGACCTGTTCACTGCATTAGACCTGTTCACTGCATTAGACCTGTTCACTGCATTAGACCTGTTCACTGCATTAGACCTGTTCACTGCATTAGACCTGTTCACTGCATTAGACCTGTTCACTGCATTAGACCTGTTCACTGCATTAGACCTGTTCACTGCATTAGACCTGTTCACTGCATTAGACCTGTTCACTGCATTAGACCTGTTCACTGCATTAGACCTGTTCACTGCATTAGACCTGTTCACTGCATTAGACCTGTTCACTGCATTAGACCTGTTCACTGCATTAGACCTGTTCACTGCATTAGACCTGTTCACTGCATTAGACCTGTTCACTGCATTAGACCTGTTCACTGCATTAGACCTGTTCACTGCATTAGACCTGTTCACTGCATTAGACCTGTTCACTGCATTAGACCTGTTCACTGCATTAGACCTGTTCACTGCATTAGACCTGTTCACTGCATTAGACCTGTTCACTGCATTAGACCTGTTCACTGCATTAGACCTGTTCACTGCATTAGACCTGTTCACTGCATTAGACCTGTTCACTGCATTAGACCTGTTCACTGCATTAGACCTGTTCACTGCATTAGACCTGTTCACTGCATTAGACCTGTTCACTGCATTAGACCTGTTCACTGCATTAGACCTGTTCACTGCATTAGACCTGTTCACTGCATTAGACCTGTTCACTGCATTAGACCTGTTCACTGCATTAGACCTGTTCACTGCATTAGACCTGTTCACTGCATTAGACCTGTTCACTGCATTAGACCTGTTCACTGCATTAGACCTGTTCACTGCATTAGACCTGTTCACTGCATTAGACCTGTTCACTGCATTAGACCTGTTCACTGCATTAGACCTGTTCACTGCATTAGACCTGTTCACTGCATTAGACCTGTTCACTGCATTAGACCTGTTCACTGCATTAGACCTGTTCACTGCATTAGACCTGTTCACTGCATTAGACCTGTTCACTGCATTAGACCTGTTCACTGCATTAGACCTGTTCACTGCATTAGACCTGTTCACTGCATTAGACCTGTTCACTGCATTAGACCTGTTCACTGCATTAGACCTGTTCACTGCATTAGACCTGTTCACTGCATTAGACCTGTTCACTGCATTAGACCTGTTCACTGCATTAGACCTGTTCACTGCATTAGACCTGTTCACTGCATTAGACCTGTTCACTGCATTAGACCTGTTCACTGCATTAGACCTGTTCACTGCATTAGACCTGTTCACTGCATTAGACCTGTTCACTGTGTCAGACCTGTTCACTGTGCCGGACCTGTTCACTGTGTTAGACTTGTTCACTGCATCTGACCTGTTCACTGCGTTAGACCTGCTCAGTGCATTGGACCCATTCATTGCATTAGACCTGTTTACCATGGCCGGCCTGTTCACTGTGTTGGACCAGTTCTCTGCATTAGACCTGTTCACTGTGTCAGACCTGTTAACTACCTCGGACCTGATTATGAATGGAAGCATCATTGTTTTTCTTTATGAGTCTGGGTTGAAGATGTTTCTGCTCCCAGTGTTTATGTCTTTGTTGAAATGAGTGATGTAGAGACGCAGTAACCATCGTTACCATGGTGACTGCATTTCACACCAGCTCAGGATGCCTCTGGGTCAAACACGTTTTCTGAAATAGAGCAGGAAGTCTAGTTGTGATTCAGAGGCAGGAGCTGAAACTGCATGTTTCACTCAGACAGGGAAAAGAATGTGAAGTTCCAGTGGATCCCAAAGTAAAGAGCGCATGGACGTTAAATGGAAATCATGTTGACTCTCTCTCTCTCTCTCCCTCTCGTCCCTTCATCTCTGGCAGGACACTGATGGGTCCGTATGGAGTAGATCGAGCTGTTCATTCCATGGAGTTCACTGACTGTGAGAATGGCCTAGGTAAGTCGCCTGTCCCCTTCTTGCCTAGAGACTCATTAAAGACTGTGTTTATTGGTTCTGGCTCTTTAGCTTCACATGGTGCTGAACTCATACGCTTAAAGATGCAGTGTGTACAATTTTGGTCATTTTGATCTATTCTAAAAAAACATTACAAAGGTGTTTGTAAATTCCTGAAAATGTTGACATGTAATTTGAAAAAATAAAATCAACTGAAAGTCTCTGCTTAGCCTTTCCAAACAGCAAAAAGCAGCATGGCCCACAGCATGTCTCACGGAACATGGTCAAAACACTGTTTGCCCTCTCAACCACTCCCAGATGTCATGACTTCAGGCCTTTAAGCGCCTCCCTCCCCCATGGGCTCCACCTTCGGTCTCCCCGTTCTCCTCTAGGTGGGGGTAGACACATCTGTGGCCATGTACAATCACTCACTCTCACGCACGTACACTAATATACAAAGAAAAACAAAAATGAACACAAAGCTCAATTTGGCTCCGACATAATTGTTTTGTAATATTTTTGAAGGGACAAAAAATGGCCAAAATCGTACACACTGCACCTTTAAACTGTGAAGCTTCAACTATAATGTGTAGCGTCACAGCATCAGATCTGGCAGCAGAGCCTGGTTGTGAGTGGCTGACAGTCACAGTGTCAGTCCCATTTTTAAAGGGATTGTCAGTGCAGGGGAGGTATCTATGCTAAGTACCAGTGGTTTTTGCCTGGGAGAGGAAGTAGGTCACGAGGCAAAGCTCTAACCTACTTAACACAGCTGGGTTAAGAATGCAGGAGCTGCTGTTGTTTTGATCTGTACACTTCCACGCCAACATTCTGCTGGAGCATGAAGCCTCTACACAAGGACAAACAGCTCATATGCATGCATTGCAATTCAAGGCAGTGTCAACACTCTGTGGAAGGCACTGCGCCTTCCACAGAGTTTATTTATCAAATGTGTTACTAAATAGTTTTCCCCCATACACTCTCATGTTAAAATATTCAACTTTGAAACATGTTTAAAGTCTGGAACAAGCTAGTTTTGTTTTCAACCATAGACTGTATATAAAGATAAACGTAGCATCCGTGAGGTCACCCATTGGTTCCTGCAGACTGCATTTGAAGCAAATTGTGGGCGAGTCCCTTGTCGCCAAAATGCCGAATCCCAACTCCTCCTACTTCTTGGTTCATTTAAAAACATGCAAAGACGCATAACACACACAGAGCTGTGGGTGGGCCCATGGTGCCATCACCTCCTTCGCAGTACGTGCCAGGTCGACTCGGATGTCAGTCAAGGGACCACACCCTTAATTATGCGTAATAGCAAACGTTGATCAAATAGAAATAGGTGAGTTAGAAAAAAATGCACCCCTCGTACAGTTGTCACGGTAAACACATGTGACTGATTGAGACCAAAACCAAAGTTTGTACTGGACTTTAAACATGTTTCATTCACCTCTGAAGTTGTCCATTTTAACATGGGAGTGTATGGGGATTTGCTCCCTTTTGGAGTCAGCCCCCAGTGGCCACCCTATGCACTGCAATATTTCTCATTTCCTATTGTGCTTCATCCGTCTGCACTGGAGGTTGGCCCTCGGTCTCAATTGGTCAAATGTTTTCCCATAACAGGGATGATTTCTTTTCTAACTCACATAGTATTTTATTTTAGCGATGTTTGAAATTGATAAAACATGATAAAGGGCGTGGGTTCTCGACTGACAGCTGGGCCGACCTGGCACGTACTGCGGGTGATGCGACAGCACCATGAGCCCCACCCACAGTGTGTTCCGCCTCTTTGCCCATTTTTGAATGAACCAGGATGTTGGAGGAGTTGGACTTCAGCAAAATGGCGACAAGTGACTCAATTTGCTTCAAATGCACTCTGCCGAAACCAACAGCTCTTCAGACAAAATACTGAACCCCAATACTTCTCATTGATTGACTGCTTGAGTGTGTGATGATAAAACTTTGAAAGCTTTGACTAGAGATGAAGTGCATCTGAGTTATGGTCACTACTACTAAGAACAGAGAATGACAACAACACAGAGCCATTTCTGGACCAGTGATTCACTTAGTATAGTGTAACTTAGTATACTCTTACTCAGTATAGTGTGACTTGGTATACTGTCACTTAATTTAGTGTGACTTAATATACTGTCACTTAGTATATCGTGACTTAGTATGCTGTGACTTTATATACTGTCACTTAGTATATCGTGACTTAGTATGCTGTGACTTTGTATACAATGACTTAGTATGCTGTGACTTTATATACTGTCACTTAGTATATCGTGACTTAGTATGCTGTGACTTTGTATACAATGACTTAGTATGCTGTGACTTAGTATAGTGTGACATAATATACTGTGACTTAATCTGATGTGACTTAGTATACAATCACTTAGTATACTGTGTATAAATGGTGTATAACAGATTGCATATTGAGGCACATAATGAATGTGTGTGTGTGGAGGTGGATTTTACACGTAGTGAGATGTTTTGAAAGGTTAGTAAAATTGGTCGGGTGTGTGTGCGTGTGTACGTGTGTGTGTAAATCAGCTTATCATCCCTCCTCAGCACATTAAAGTGTACACACTGTTCTCCAAGAGACCCTGTGGTACATGAAGCCATGAAAGCTTTGGGGTGGGTGGTGTGTGTGTGTGTGTGTGTGGTGCTCCTGCTGTGCTCACTGTAAGACACACCCCTCCTGCCTCCTGTCTGTCCACACACACACACACACTACTCCTGTCTGTCCTCCAGCGAGGACAGCACATGCTAATCTCTTTGTTGTTGCAGCTGAATGCCGCTGCAGCGGCGGCGTGTTGTGTGGGAAGAGAGGTTTTCATGTTCCTCTCTGTCACATGTTGGGAAGCATCTCACGGGTCCAGAAATGGCTTGGTGTTGTTGTTATTGTCTGATCTTCTATTGTTTAATTTGTAACTAAGCACTTTTTTTTTTAGATTTGATGATCTTTAGTAACCCTGTTGTTGGATTTAATCCCTGGGTATAGCGTCGGGGGGAGTTTTGCTGATTTAGTATACTGTGACATTTTATACTGTGACTGAGTATACTCAGTTTCAAAGTATTATAGTTTGTTGTCATAGCTGAGTTGGACACGGTGCTGCAGAGAAAGAGGCACATACAGTGATAAATGGACTGTACAAAACATAAAGGCGATGGACCGTACAGAGACAAGCTGGACCCTTTTCCGGAGGCTCGGTATCTCGAAAAAATGTGTCAAATCGGTGGAATTGATCCATACGAGGCACAGCGACTGGACAAGAGATTTAAATGACCTGAGCTGAGCTTGTCCTCTATATCGTCAATGGAGATATTATCCTTTAAGGGCTCATGGACTAACGAACTTTGGGTGGGTACAAGACCTCCGAATGTTCTGTGTTGAAGAGAAGACCGTCATTATTTCTGAAGTAAACAACCCGCTTTTCCCTCACTGTCCCACGGTGCTGCTTGTTTGTTTGCTTTTGACTGACATGTTGGTGTCTGCTGGACACGTTTGTTTCAAACAAACTATATTTTAAGCCTGGAATCCACTTGAGAACGCCACTCCAACCGTGTTGGATAAACATTTTCGCTATGATGATGAGTTGAAGTGTGCGACTTCAGTAAAGACAGAAACAGATGCACAGATTCTGACTTCTTGGTTCAATGCCTCCACAAAGGAAGGATGTAAAAGTACAGTTGATGGCTCGTTAGACTCCCTGTAACGTAGCGGACAAGCTCCAACTGTAGTTTTGATCCAATAACCAGTTTCGCGTGTTCAGGAAACAACACTGCTCCTAATGTGCTGCATCCGTTAGCCTCCTGGCTAACTCAGGCTAGCATGTCATCGCACACTTTGTACCAAGTGGTCTAATATATCTCTCTGTAATCATTTCAGTGTAATTGTACGCTTCAAAGGCCATTCTGGCTCGAACATATACGGATGTACTTTTATGTTCACTTTTATGTTAGTTCTCCTTGCATTGTTTATGTTTTGCAGTGAAAGCTTCTGGCTGAGAGCCGCCTGTGAGGGTGAACATATCATTCCTGTTGTTAGATGTAATCCTTTGGTATAGTGTCGGCGCCCCGGCAGCACAAGGAGCATGGAAATAATCTGGGAAACAGAAGGAGGAGTTGAATCAGAGGAGGAGAGAGGCATGTCTTTTTATATTTGCTCCAGCTGCCTCTGCATTAGAACCATGTTTCTCTTATCTGATGATGGGAGGGGGGGAGGGGGGGGGGTGCAGGGGGAGGAGAACGCTCCGAGCTCAACAAAAAGAAGCCGATACTGTTTCCCTCAGAGAAGTGCAAGAAGAGGGGAAGGAGTGAGACCCCATTTCTCTCCTAAAGGCAACAATTAACATTCGCCCCTTCGTTGCCGACCCAATTAGTGTCTCCATTTTGTCTCAGTGGTAGCGGGCCAGCAGCACCCTGGAGCTGAGGAAGCCCATGTGGAACAGTTCAATGAGATAGAAGAGTGTTATCATGGGCTTTACTGCAAAAACTCTGATTTAAAAAATGTTTAAAAGTGCTGTGATGGAAGTACAGCTGGACCTGAATGTAACCTCAGTGACAGTAGAAGTGTTGACGCAGTGAAGTGACAGCTGAGTGAAGTGAGTTCTATGCAGATCGGTTCCATAGGGAGACTAGATGTGCATGTCTGCATGAAGCTGCTGCAACGCCACTATATAACCTCGACATTCAGCCTCAAGGTGCAGCACTGCATCCAGAAACACTCACGCTCTGCCTGTGTACTACTGCCTCATAAAGATGGACGTAGCATCCGTGATGTCACCCATTGGTTTCTGCGAAGTGCTTTTGAGGGCGTCGCCATCTTGCCGACGTCCAACTCCTCCTACGTCCCGGGTTCATTCAAAACCCGGGCAAAGAGGCGGAACACGCAGAGCTGTGGGTGGGCCCCATGTTGCCGCTGCATCACCTGCAGTCGGTTGGCCCAAGTGTCAGTCAAGAGGCCGTGCCCCTTAATTATGCGCGATTCCAAACATCAATAAAATGCAAATAAAATAGTTTGACTCTTTCTAACTTCCTCAATGACAGATGACGAAATCTGTTCTGGTAGAACATAAACATGTTGACCCATGTGACCCCTCCTGGTCCTCCTGTGTCAGCAGCATACAAAGGAGAAGTGAGTGACCTTCCACTCCTTCCTCTCCTCATCATCTCAACATTCAGATTCCCATCTGCTCCAAGTCATTGTTATTCATGTATGCGATGCACTCATCAGTATTTTGACCTGACCAGCAGAAATAGATCATATGACATGCATATTGCTGCCTTTGCACCTTTAAAGTGGTGTCTGTAGAGCATGTAGCCAGTGTCTTAAGATTTTGGTCATTTTTGTCACTTCTAAAAATGTTACAAAACAATTACATACCGAAGTTTTCCTGAATTTATAATCAACTAAATGTTTGATTTTTTCCATTACCCTTAAATGAGCTCATTAATGCATATTCATATCAGGTGCAGTTCCTCTACACTGTAAACCCCAACTAGTTAGCTTTACTCGCAAATCTTAAGGAAACCTGTTGTCTTAATCCATTTTAGTTTTTACAGAGCTGAAACTAAAAATGTTCAGTTGTTTTAACATAAAATGGTAATTTCATTTAACAGACATCAAAACAATTATTCAATACTACTTAAATGTATTTGTTGAAAGAAGCAATCTCCATTCTTTTAATTAAAGTACAAAACATACGTAAAAATGTTTCACCTTATTTCATATGGGATCGGGGTAATTAAGATGAAGTGAGAGTGGAAGTCCAAAGAGAACTTTGCTTTTGGGAGGTCGCATGTGTTCATCACAACTTCTGCCTCAATGGTGATTGTAGACGAGGATGGATTCAGGAGGATTCCGATCTCAACATGGTGGAACCAGTCTGCGACTCTTCAATTTTAACTTTGAAGCAGAGGTTACTTACGCCTGTTTTGTAGAATTCTGTGGGTGGTCTCCAAGGATTGGAAGCCCTCTGAGGACCTGCGTTTGCATGGCTCCAATAGGTTGGCCACATAGTGATTTGGGGGCAAACAATGACAGGACACAAGTAAGACTCCAGGAACTAAATATGCGTCCAAGATTTTAACAAACAAATAACAATTTCATTTCAATAGCACAATTTTAGATTCTCAGGACCCATTGGCTTATATTTAGATACACCAATAAGGATAATTATTCTGAAACGTTATGATTAAATAGATTAGCATTTTAATTAGAGTCGTTAATGTTGTGATCATCATCTTTCAAGGATACAATGAGTTAATATAATCACTTTTGCTATTTTATAATATGTGAATAACAGTAAGGGTGTAAAGGTCATGAACTAACCTTGATTTGTTGTTAAAGCTCTGTCAACAGCTGTACAACCTTCCCTCTTTTGCATCGAAAAATCTTGATCAGGGACTCTGCTGATCAATCCCTTCAAAGGATTCCTGTTTGACGTGCTTGCCAACAATCCTGTAGAACTCCATGCAAACCGGAAAGATACAGAAAATGCACACATTTCACACATTTCATTTCTGCATCTGGGGACATCAGTGACAGAGCTGTGGAAACTGCAAAATCATGGACACAGTCATCAGCACAACATATTATAGCCATCAAAAAAGTCAAATCTGTTTCATTTGATAATTTGATTACTGTTGTGCGCCAGCATTTTGTGATGAGTAGATGCAAAATACGAGTCAGATGTACATCAAATAATGACAAATGATAAATAGCAAAAACATGAGCATTATGTTAGCCATGATCTTACCCGATCCTCTGTAAAGGAAAAAAAAAAAGCCGGCCACCACCACCTTTTTGCAGGATTGGACTCCACCACCTCTTTTCTTCTCGCTGGAAATGTCAAAAAATAAATAATTTAGCCTTAAAGAATAATGTCAAAAATTTTCATTTGTACCCAAACCACTTGAAAACGCTGAGGCATGTACACACAAAAATATACAGGCTGTGTTTTTGTAATTACGCTAGCTTTCAGATAAAAGACGCGTCAATATCCCCAACATGGCAGAGGAGCTGGATGGTTAATACACTATGTTAGTAAACGTTAGCTAGACGAGTCTTCACCGGTCAGTCTGAAGACGAGATTGAACATCAAAACCAGCAGAAAAGTTACCGTTAGCATGCTATCACTATTCCAGTCACTATTACGTTAGCTCACGTGTAGCCAGAGCTAGCGTGCTAACTTAACCTTACAGCGAATGTGAACAATTAACCAACTTATTATCGGAGTACGTTTTCACACAAAGCTACAGACAGAGGACAGGACAGGCGAGCGGCGCCGCTACGTTAAAAGTTGCCGCGCTCAGATGTATTAAAAGAACGGTTCCCGACACGTTCGTCCGCGCTGCTTAGTCTAGTCTGAACAGGCTTTAGACGCCAGTGCGCACTACACTGCTTCCGACAGTTTGAAGAGAATATCGTTGTACCGTCAAAGGAGAAGCCTGCGCGGAGCGGAGCAGACTGAAACGTTGTTCTTTACCTGTTCCACGCGCCTCAGTTCAGCGTTGCAACACAAACACAGTGTTATTGAGCCCTAAAGTCTGGTCGCCATGCCAAAATTCCATCCACCACAATTCTTAATCCTGAAATTCGGAGGTTTTTCCTCTTAAAGTGCGCGTGTGTGTGTGTGTGTGTGAAGAGGGAGGGAGAAGATATAACGTGAGCAAGGACATTTAACGATATACAAATACTCACCATTGAAACATTTCCATTAAGTGTCAGCAGTTGAAGGCAGCACCCATCTTCCTTCTAATCCTCATTGGATGTTGCTTGGCCCAAATTCAGTCAGCCCCTCCTCCAGCCACTCTCACAGAGTGAAACATCTGAAGTTGGGTCTGCTTATCATGATCATTTTACAGTAGATTCCAAATACTTCGTTTAAACAGCCGAAGTGGTTTTCGTTTTAGACCCTGTTTTTACAAAAACATGAAATAGCTGCCATGTTTTTACTGTAGCGGACGTAGTGGATGGAGTAAACATCTTCTGAGATTTAATGAGTCTACCAGAGGTTTTCCTGAATGCTCAAAAGGGTGAGGGTGAGGTGATGGATACAACATGCAACTTCTGTCTTTGTACTGTGTGGTTTAGAGTTTCTTTATTCAAACATTTAGATCTGCATGTTGCTCCAAAACAAAACAAGAGAATTCTGTTTCTGTTCCCAACAGGAATCAAAGTGATTGGAGGAGTGAAGGAGGTCACTGGAGAGGAGTTTGGAGTCTATGTCAAACGCATTTTACCCGGAGGCCTTGCTTCAAGTGATGGTAACTACTGCAAACACCTAATATACCCCATCCTATCACGCAATAACACACTTAGTACTACTTTTGGGAGCTTAGATTTACAATCTATTTTAAAGGCGCAGTGTGTACGATTGCTGTCATTTTTGTCACTTCTAAAAATATTACTAAACAATCAAACATTTTGACTAAAATCTTACACACTGCACCTTTAACAAGATGAAAATGTACTATGCTCTGGACTAATCTAACATCTAAGATGACTCAGTGTTTTTCATTTACTGTGC
>JAFBJT010012125.1:29514-51539 GCA_016785325.1 Chascanopsetta lugubris | reverse complement strand
TGGTGGGGGGGGGGGGGGGGGGGGGGTTGTACAATGATAATAAGGTCCTCACTGTTTTATGGAAATGTTCAAAACATATGTTGCCGTACCTCGCACATAACATTATATACACAAGAAATAGTGATACAGTAGTCATAGCAGCATCAGTGGTGACATAGTAATAATAGTAATAACATATGATAATAATTGCAGCAACAGTCATAATAATAATAATAATAATAATAATAATTGTAGTAATAATAATAATGAATGTGTAGTGGTATAGTAATGTCAAACAATTGTGGTAATAATAGTGACAGTAATAATGATAATAATGATAATGATAATAATTATCATCATCATTACAATTATAGTAATAATAATAACAATGATAATGATAATATTTATGATTATGATTATAAAATATCAAGTATAGTAGTAATAGTAAAAAATAGTGGTAATAATAGTGGCAGTAATAATAATAGTACTAATGATAATTATAAGAAGAAGAAGAAGAGGAAGAAGAAAATAAGAATAAGAAGAATAGTAGGATTTTATTGTCTAGTGATGAGGTTGCATGTTGAAACTGAATACTCAGTAGTATTCAGTAATTACACTCTAAAAGTGTTTTGTTTGTCCATTCAGGGCTACTGTAGAAATATCTGTGGTGTGTGTGTGTGTGTGTGTGTCTATCAGATCATGAGGAATCTTCCATTCGTTCTCATTATTTCCTTTCATGTCAGTGTGACATGGAGCGGACGTGTTCTGCGACTTGCACCTTTAACCCAGTCATACATTGTGCTTGGTTATGTAAGAGCAGGTTGTCTTTTCCTGCTGCTGTCCAAGAACTATGTGTGTCCTTATTCACCATGGAACCTGTATGTGTGTGTGTGTGTGTGTGTATGCGTGTGTGTGCGTGATAATCTTCTTAGAAATCGCAAATTCAAATCATCATCCAGAGGGAACGTCATGTTGTTGTGTGTAGATTCTAATTCAAGTCCAATGTGTTTTTATGTGTTTCTGTTTTCTTCTAACTCATCTCTTTAAAGATGCAGTGTGTACGATTTCAGTAATTTTGGTCACTTCTAAAAATATTACAAAACAATTACATATGGGTATTTTAATCAATTCATAATCATCTCACTGTATTTTTCATTTTTCACATTTTCCCATTACCCTAAAATGAACCCATTAATGTATATTGACATGAGGCGTGGGTCCTCTCTATGGGGGCCGCCATGTTTTTACAGTAGCCCAGAGTGGACATACTAAACATCTTATGAGTTTTAATGACATTATCTCTTCATTTATGTTTTGGAATTATAAAAACATTCTTAGACAAATGGCTGCTGTCATTGGAACAAGTCCTCTAGAACAGTCATTCTCAACTGGTGGGTCGGGACGCAGAAATGGGTCGCGGGCCTTTGGCTGTGATGGAAAAAAATCAAAAAAATCATGTGCTTTTATTTTGAGGACTTTGAGGATTTTTTGTGCATCGAAGTGCTGTCTATTGACACCCCTTAACAGTAGGTGGCGATGATGCCCTGTTATGCTAATGCAGTGATTCTTTTTATTTATTTTGAAAAGTGCTGTCTATTCACACTCCTTAACAGTAGGTGGCGACCTGCTGGTCATTTTGTGATGTTCCGTGCTATGTCAGGTTCAAACTGCACCATCCTTCCCTTCAATAATTAAATAATATTCTTGACCCTCGATTTGGGTCGCATCCTTTAGGTGTGATAGAGCAGCAATTGGTGGGACGGGACCCAAAAGTCGGTTGTGGATGTGTTTTCAGTGGGTCAAGGTGTCTTTGACTGTGAGAAAAAAAGGGGAGAAAATCCTGTGCTTCTATTTTGAAGAGGATTTTTCATGCATCAGAGTGCCAGCTATTCACCCTCCTTAACAATAAGTGGCGATGATGCCCAGTAATGCTCACTGAAACCAGTCATTTCCCAGATGGAACAAAGAATACCCACAAAGTTTGTTTACATACTATGCCAATTAACCATGGTGAAATGCAAGTGCGACACCTACTACGTGAAATATAGTTTTATTATGTTGAGGACAAAAGAGGACACATGTATACGTTGTATTACCTTGTGTCCCTCAGAGAAAGGAGCCCATTCATGTATATTTACATGAGGAGCGGGTCCTCTCTATGGGGAGGCCGTGAAAAGCACGTCTGTAACCTTCTAACTGTTTTCATTTGTACTGTTGTTTTTGAAAAAGGAAAGAATTCGCTGAGCTGCTCGAGAAATACGGATCCAACAGCAGCACTGGATCAACACGCAACTCCCCCATCCAGCAAGGTGAGAGGAGACCCCCTGCTGCTTCTTTCAGCTCGCACTTCTATCTCCACCGGCGCAGTGACAGGTTCAACTCCCTCAGGCCCATACAGAGAAGAGGACGATATTTTTTTTTTTAATTTGTTCCGGAAAAAAATCCGTCCACACGGCATCCATGAGAACGACTGAGAGCGCTGTGGAACAGCCTCCAGGCCATAGTGCTGCTGCAACACTGTCAGGGAAACATTCCTCCGACATGGAGCATGCGCACTAAGCTCTGAAGATGTAAACAAACACAAGGAAAAGAGGCAGAGGAAAGAGAAGAAGTACACACTGAACTGCAAGTAATCTGCCATTTCTGTTGCTGTGGGTGATGGGTGAGTGCCACAGACTGTATATAAAGATGGACGTCGCGTCCGTGACGTCTCCCGTTGGTTTCTGCAGAGAGCTTTCGAGGCAAATTGTGGGCCGAGTCACTCGTCGCCATCTTGCCGAATCCTGACTCCCCCTTGTTCCCGGTTCATTCAAAAACGGCCATCAGGACCACAAATACCATCACCAGTGACAAGTACTCAACAACATATACATCCCCGTTGTTGGCTGTTTTGGATGGGATTATTGAAATAGAAATTCTTCTCTGTTTTTGGTGTATTTCCCTGTAACAGCGCCTCTCAGGCCCGGAGGCTGTACTGCAGCGCTCTCAGTCGTTCTCATGTATGCCGTGTGGACAGATTCTATTTTTATTTATTTATTTATTTTTTCAGAACGAATCGAAAAAAGATCATCCTGGTCTCCGTGTGGGCGGGGGCTCAGAGAGCAGAACAGCTGAGGGAGGAACATGGCCTGTCACAGTTAGCATGAACATGTCGTACGCTGGAGATAACAAGGGAGGACACGATGCACCAATAACCGGTGCATCCCAATGACCTCTCTGTTTATACGTGATGATGCATTAAAGCCACAGGGCGGATAGAGGGACGGAAGTGAGCCTTTAGAAATGGTTGATGGCAGTGCTGCACTCGTCCATTACACAGTCAGCAACATCTGTTTGAGTCGGGAAGGGAGAGGGAGGCGGCCAGCTGTTGCAGACGTGTGTGTGTGTGTGTGTGTGTGTGTGCGTGCATGCATGCATGCTTGCATGTGTATGTGCGTGCACTGTGGACAGATTCATCCAACCCAGACACGGTAAGGTGAAGATAAGGACAGAAGGTCTTTTGAAATAAAAACGAACGTGACATTTGCAGATTGACTTTCCTTAAAGGTGCAGTGTGTAAGATTTGGTGACATCTAGAGGTGAAGTTGCATATTATATCCATCACCAGGAGAATATATGAAAGACTTAAGTTGTCATCAATACACCAAAGATGTTGAATATTTCCACTTTTACGAGTGTAAAAACATGGCGGCCTCCACAAAGAAGACCCCATCCTCTTGTAAATATACATTAATGGGCTTATTTAAAGGTGCAGTGTGTAAGATGTCAGCCAATTTTGTCACTTCTAAAAATATAACAAAGCAATTGCATTCTGATTTTAAAATCACCTAAATGTTTTTGTTTTTTTCCATTAACCTAAAATGAGCCCATTAGTGTATATTTACATCGGGGGGGGGGTCCTCCTTACGGGGGTCGCCATGTTTTTACAGTAGCCCAGAGTGGACGCACTAAACATCTTTTAATTTGCTCACCCTTCTGCGCGCTCAGTAGGGTGGAGGTGAGATGATGGATAAAACATGCAACTTCACCAATAGATGTCACCAAATCTTATACACTGCACTTTTAAGGGTAATGGCAAAAAAATAGAACATTTAGGTGATTATGAATCGATGAAAATGTCGGCATGTACGGTAATTGTTTTGTAATGTTTTTAGAAGCGACAAAAGTGACCGAAATGGTACACGCCGCACTTTGAAGATGACTCTCAGACGTTACCTTGGATGGTGAGGACAGGGCGGATCAGATGTCACGGCAGTGGATTAAACCAGAGAACATGTCTGGGTTTTATTTGGTCAGCATGTCTTGTGGATTTCTGGCAGAAATCTCATCGAGTGGACGCAGGTGTCAGCTTTTAATCAGAGAACTGAACAGAGCATCATGATGAGCAGAGGCATTTGTCACCGTGAATCGGTGGATGCTGGTGAAACAGTCGTGACACAATAACATCCAGCAGTGACTCAGTTCTCCGAAACCACCTGACAGTCTCTGACCGACTCAGCGTCTTTATTGGTGTGTTCGATCCGTGTCCCTCCGCAGGTGGTCGTTACCTGGAGAGCACCTCGTCCGGCTCCTCGTCTCGCTCCCAGAGTCCTTTGCTGTTGAGTCCGGCTGGGTCTCAGAACATGTACAATACCAGCGGCTCCATGCTGCGCTCACTCAGGTGAGAGGGACCATGTGACCGAGAGCTCAACGTTGATGAGAGCAAGTCCATAGACCTTTTAATGTGCAAGTACAATTAAACTAACGACCAGTTCAAACAACCAGTAAAACCAGTATAAACAACCAGTATTAACATCAAGTACATACAACCAGTATTAACAAGTACATCCAACCGGTACATACAACCAGTACTAACGCTCAGTACATACGACAAGTATGAACAACCAGTACAACCAATATTAACAAGTAGTACTAAGAACCAGTTCTATCAACCAGTACTAACAGCCAGTACATGTAACCCGTTCTAACAACTAGTACATACAACCAGCACTAACGACCAGTAATATAATCCAGTACCTGCAACCCATACTAACAACCAGTACATACAACCAGTCCAACCAATACTAACAACCAGTCCAACCAATACTAACAACCAGTACATACAACCAGTCCAACCAATACAAACAACCAGTACATACAACCAGTCCAACCAATACAATCAACCAGTACAATCAACCAGTACAATCAACCAGTACTAACAACCAGCACAAACAACCAGTACAACCTATACAATCATCCAGTACTAACAGCGAGTACTAACAACCAGTACATGCAGCCACTACTAACAACCAGAGCTATCAACCAGTACAAACAACCCGAGCTATCAACCAGTACCATACAACCAGTACTAACGAGTACAAGCAATACAAACAACCAATACTTAGAGCCAGTTCTATCAACTAGTTCTAACAGCCAGTACACACAACCAGTACTAACAACCAGTACTAACAACCAGTACTAAGAACCAGTACTAAGAACCAGTGTTATCAACCAGTACTAATAGCCAATACAATTGACGATTGACTATTAATGTCACTCTCACTTGCTCATTGATGTGACACACCTTCTTTGTACTTGATGGCTACATGTAACCCGTTCTAACAACTAGTACATACAACCAGCACTAACGACCAGTAATATAATCCAGTACCTGCAACCCATACTAACAACCAGTACATACAACCAGTCCAACCAATACTAACAACCAGTCCAACCCATACTAACAACCAGTACATACAACCAGTCCAACCAATACTAACAACCAGTACATACAACCAGTCCAACCAATACTAACAACCAGTACTAACGAGTACAACCAATACAATCAACCAGTACATACAACCAGTACTAACAACCAGCACAAACAACCAGTACAACCTATACAATCATCCAGTACTAACAGCGAGTACTAACAACCAGTACATGCAGCCACGACTAACAACCAGAGCTATCAACCAGTACAAACAACCAGAGCTATCAACCAGTACCATACAACCAGTACTAACAACCAGTACAAGCAATACAAACAACCAATACTTAGAGCCAGTTCTATCAACTAGTTCTAACAGCCAGTACACACAACCAGTACTAACAACCAGTACAACCAGTACACACAACCAGTACTAACAACCAGTACAAGCAATACAAACAACCAGTACTAACAACCAGTGTTATCAACCAGTACTAATAGCCAATACAATTGACGATTGACTATTAATGTCACTCTCACTTGCTCATTGATGTGACACACCTTCTTTGTACTTGATGGCGTGACACTGCATGTCCTTGTCCTGTCAGTCATCCCGGTGAAGGAGTGATTCAGCTGCTGTCAGTGGCTCGATCCAGCAGTTTGGGCATCACCATTGGAGGAGGCTCCAACCGGCCGGACGGCCCCGCGGTCTTCATCCAGGAGGTCCTGTCTGGAGGAGACTGTCACCGGGTAAGACGAATGGACGCATGGATACAAGGATGTAGACGTAGGGAGTGATGTTCCTTGGGAGGTATGAATGAATGAGGTGAGTGCAAGTGAGTACAGGTGAGCGCAGATGGGTGCAGGTGAGTGCAGATGAGTGCAGGTTAGTGAAGGTGAGTGCAGATGTGTACAGGTGAGTGCAGGGGAATGCAGTTTAGTAAAGGAGAGTGAAGGTTAGTGAAGGTGAGTGCAAGTTAGTAATGGTGAGTGCAGATGACTCCAGGTGAGTGCAGGTAAATGCAAGTGAGTGCAGGTGGATACAGGTGATTGCAGTTGAGTACAGGTGAGTGCAGGTTAGTAAAGGTGAGTGTAGGTGAGTGCAGCTGAGTACAGGTGGATACAGGTGAGTGCCGATGAGAGCAGGAGAGTACAGGTGAGTCCAGGTGAGTGCAGATGATATCAGGGGAGGGCGGGTGAGTGCAGGAGAGTGCAGGTCGTTAAAGGTGAGTGCAGGTGAGTGCAGATGAGTACATGTGAACACAGGCGAGTGCAGGCAAGTGTGGGGGATTACAGGTGAGTGCAGGTGAGGGCAGTTAAGTACAGGTGAGTCCAGGCGAGCGCAAGTGAGTGCTGGTGAGGATAGGTGAGTGCAGGTGGGTGCAGGTTAGTAAAGGTAGCTGCAGGCAAGTACAGGGGATTGCAGGTGAGTGCAGGTGAGTTCAGGTGAGTGCAGGTAAACTTGAAAATATAAAAAGTGAATTTGGACAGATCATTGAAATGTCATTGTGCATGTTTGCAAAATTTTGAAATGTATTTTAGAAAATCTGTAAATACATTACGTATTTTAAATCACGCGCATGATTGTTTCTCATATCCCATGTCTAATGAATTCGATAACAATAACAATCATTCCTCAAGACCGCTGACAGCATGGTCAGCGTGGTAAGAAAGAGCAGGATGAAGAGCACACCGTGGTACTGCGCCCGTGAAGGATCATAGAGATCCAACATAAGTGAGATGGATACAGTGCCGTGTCGGGGGAATGTCTGTGCAGGAGAGAGGCAAACACAGGGGAGGAGGACGGAGGGGCGAGAGGGGCTGAATGAAGAAGTGCATGTGCAGCTTTGGCTTTAGATTAGTGTAAAATGCTGCTGAGTCATGCTGAGCCGTGCAGTCCTGATCCTGTTGCTGTGACCCCGCTGTGAAACCTGCACCCTACAATGAGTCGGTTCCACCTCTACCGTTGTTAAACAGTACACACCCACTGACAGAGGGCTGCTGTGTTACTGCAACCAGAGCAGACTCTTCTCCGATTTGAAGGTCGTTGGGTTGGCTGCCTACACTGTCAGTCAACATGTACATTGTAAATGATTTTATATGTGGACTTTTTTTTCGGGTCATCGCGACCTCTCAAAGCAACTGTTCAACAACACTAATGAAAGTCAATCAGTGGTGTTTGAGTTGAAGGTTGAGTCTAAAGAGGCTGATCCTCTTATAGACAACACACAGTAGTTTAAAGGTGCAGTGAGGTTGCATGTTGTATTCATCACCCTCACCCTCACCCTCACCCTTCTGAACATGCAGGAGAACCTATGGTAGCCCACAGTTGTTATTGACACTCAAAAGGTTATTACGTCCACTCTGGTCTTCTGTAAAAAAAAAAAAATGGCGGCCCCATATAGCGTACCCGCTCCTCAGGTAAACATACATTAATGGAAAAAATCAAAACATTCAGTTGATTATACATTCATGAAAATGTCAGTATGTAATTGTTTTGTAATATTTTTAGAAGTGGGGAAAAAAGCGAAATTGTACACACTGCACCTTTAATCTGCCATTATGTTTCAAGTAAACTCACCATTCATGAATTTTTAAAATTGTATTTATGATGATGATGATGATTATATAACAATGATAATAATGATAATAATAATGTCATCCTTCATCATTATTTTACTATTGTAATTATCATTACATTACACTATGTATATTGAAAAATAATAATAAATAAAATAATTTTGTTAGGAACAGGTTCACACTGCTGGGACCCAAAAGCATGAGACAGAGGATCGAGAGATGAGTTCACTGTGTTTTATTTTCTCAGGCAGGTTCAAAAAACAAAAGGAGCTCCCTGTCTTGGACAAAAGAGAAATCCCCAAAACTAAACTCTTGGGGAAAAAATGCAAAAGCTAAAGGAGCTCTGAGGCTCACCATACAAAGGGAATAAACTGGTTCTGGGAAAACCACAGACACAACACACTGACAACAGAGAGAATATATAGGGAGAGCAGGGGCAGGGCACACCAACAGGTGTGGATGATCACCAGGGGACACCAGCTGAAGGCAATGAGGGAATCAGGGAGAGACGCAGACAAGGCACAGGAAGACAGGAAGACAAGAAGCTGTCACCAAAGTAAAACAGGAAGTGGATGAAGGGAACAATAGACAGACGAAAAAAGACATGACATGAATTAATAGGACTTAACACTGAACAGACTTGGCGGTGCGTGAGACTTTATGGTCAAACTAAAAATGATTCCACCCACAAACACATTGGACAGTTTTACCTAATATCTGCTTTACATTCAAGGCACACACAGTACACACAGTGCACACAGTACACACAGTGCACAGCAATACTCACGGCTGCGGCTGGTGTAAAACTGCTGAGTCATCATGTAACTCAGGCCTGTTATCCTTACATAAACCAGCTAATGAGACCACTGCTCTTATATATATATCTTCATTAACTGTACATGTACATACAGTAAAAAACAGGAGTCATTGTAGATAAACATGGTCTCCTTGGACAGTAGATGTATTTATTTTAGATTTTAGACACTGACATGTGTGTGCTGGGTGCTTTGAAGGGGTTAATGTCCAACATGCCCTTTCAGCAAAAACAACAGCCTGAGAATTTATTGTAATATGCATGTGAGAAGAGGTCTTTAAATTTGTGCAGACAAATGAAGCACATGAAAAAACAAAATGAAAAAAACGTGCAGTTCTGAGGGTGGCCACTGGGGGCTGACTCCAAAAGGGAGCAAATCCCCAAAGACTCCCTTGTTATGATGATCAACTTCAGAGGTGAATGAAACATGTTTAAAGTCCGGTACAAACTTCGGTTATGGTCTCAATCAGTCAGAGGTTTTCCCGTGACAACTGTACGAGGGGTGAATGTTTTCAAACGTGCTTCTTTTTATTTTATTCACATTTGAAATTGTGCATATTTAGGGGCGTAGCCTCTTGACCGACAGCTGGGCCGATGATCCGACGGCACCGTGGGCCCACCCACAGCTCTGTGTGTGCTCCGCCTCTTTGCCCATTTTTGAATTAGCCTGGAACTAGGAGGAGTGAGGATTAAGCAAGATGGCCACGGCCACAATTTGCCACCAAAGCACTCTGCAGAAACCAATGGGTGACGTCACAGACGCTATGTCCAACTTCAGATTCAGTCTATGGGTTCGTCGCAGAATGGATTCAGTAGCTGTAGTGACTGAATCAGTTTGTTGTTTTATCGACTTTATGACCTGAAACGTCTCTTTAACTCACTCCACACTCTTCGCCAAGACCTGGCTTTGTTGCAACAGCCACTGACAAAGATCTCTCTCTCTCTCTCTCTCTCTCTCTCTCTCTCTCTCTCTCTCTCTCTCTCTCTCTCTCTCAGAGCCTGTTTTGACAGTGCATTAGTCTCTGAATACCTGTTTGATATTTACAGGCTTTGAGTGGCATGATGGATCCCCCCCCCCCCCCCCCCCCCCCCCCCCCCCCCCCCCCCCCCCCCAAATCCCAACTCTTAATCCCTCATGTCAAGGGAAGCAGGCTGGCATTTCATGCATTGTCATTTGTTATAGTATGTGATGAGTCAGCGGGGGATTATGCCCCATGATGGATTTATGATGCATTTATCAGAGCTGAAAGGTAATAAAACCCTGTCTGTGTGTGTGTGTGTGTGAGAGAGAGAGAGGGGTCGTTGAGTGAAATATATAATATACTAATTCATCTTTATTCAGCTCTTGGTGAAACTACACAACTATGTCAGTGGTGGAACTACACAACTATGTCAGATTTATGTATGACCTGGTATATATAGATATGGTATATCGTCCGTGATGTCACCTGTTGGTTTCTGCAGAGTGCTTTTCATCAAATTGTGGGCGGAGTCACTCGTCGCCATCTTGCCGATGCTTAACCCCTCCTACTTCCCGGTTCATCCCAAAACGGGCGGAACACTCACAGAGCTGTGGGTGGGCCCATGGTGCCGTCGCAGCATCCACAGAACGTGCCATGTTGGCCCAGGTGTCAGTCAAGAGGCCACACCCTAAATTATGCGCTATTTCAAACGTCGATAAAATAAGAATAAGCAAGTTGGAAAAGAAAGTGTTGGCACGGGACAAGATGTGACTAATTGAGACCAAAACCGAAGTTTGTACCAGGCTTTAAACATATTTCATTCACCAAGTTGACCAAGTTGAGTTCTTATTAAAACTCAAAAGATGTTTAGTATGTAGACTCTGGGCTACTGTAGAAACAGGCCGGACCCCATAGAGAAGACAAGCTCCTCATGTAAATATACACCAATGGGCTCTTTTACAGGGTAAAGGGGGAAAAAAATAACCTTTAGCCGATTATAAATCCATCCAAATATCAGAATGTAAATGTTTTGAAGTATCGTCAGAAGTGACTCAAAATGACCCCAATCGTTACACACTGCGCCTTTAACACAGTGACGGAAAAGCCACGACTGAAGGTCGCGTCTGTCTGTCTGTCTCCCTCCATGTCCAGGATGGACGTCTGAGACCCGGAGATCAGCTCATTGCCATTAACAAGGAGTCGCTGATCGGTGTGACCCACGAGGAGGCCAAGAGCATGCTGAACAAGGTCAAGATCAGGTGAGGGCTGCGACTCCTCTGGGCTCTGAGCTCCCGTCCACACACACGCCTTTCAATGAATCCAGTCACTGGTCACGTTTGTGTTCCGTCCACACAGGAACGGCAAATGCTCTTTTTCTCCTTTGTGTTTGTTTACATTTTCAGAGTTTAGTGCGCGTTCTCTGTTTTAGGTGTATTTCTCTGACGGGGTTACAGCGCCACTCAGGCTTGGAGGCTGTACTACAGCGCCCTCAGTCATTCTCATGTATGCCACGTGGACGGGGTTTTTTTTTCAGTATGAATCGGGAAATGACCTCGTCTCCATGCGGACGGGGGCCCGAGTGAGTGCGGCGCTGTGGAGGAAGTGTGTTACGTGTGTGTGTCCGTGTTACATGCATGTTCATGTGTTGGTGTCCAGTCAGAACGGTGCAGTGGAGATCGCCTTCATCCCCGGTAAAGGACTTTTCCCGAGCAGCACGTCTCTGCACAATGGAGTCCAGCGAACCGCCGGGAACAACTTTGGCTCTGGACGTTTAAAAGTCCACATCAGGTCACCAGAGGTCAGAGTCACCACACCACATTAGGCACAGTTATTAGCTATGATATTTTTCTCCTGTAGCATATCTGCTGCATATGTACTCTATATATATATGTCTATATATATCTTTATCGTATATATATGCGTGTGTGTATGTATGTCTATATGTGTGTGTACATATATATATATACATACATATATACATACATATATATTCTTTTATTTATTTATTTTTATTGTTTTTTCTTTTATTTATTTTTTTGTTGTGTTTTCCATGTAGATCTGTGCAGAGGAGACAGTTCCAGAGTCGTCTCCTTCTCCTGACATCTGCCCACCGGATATTCATATTTCAGGTGAGTGGAATGTGTCACGTGCAGTTTTTCAAAGTGGCTGTAGGGTGTCTCCTGTCTCTTGTTTACAATTGATTACTATTTCGTGTTGTCATTGATATTGATATATAATATATATATATATATATATATAATTATTCATGAGTAGTTATGAGTTAATGTTTTCTTGGATGTGTGTCATAGAGCTACCTGCACAGATCCACACACAGCGACCTCAGTTTGGCCTTTACTGTGCGATGGGTGTTAAGTCATCCGTTGGTTTCTGCAGAGTGTATTTGAAGCAAATTGTGGTCGAGTCCCTTGTCTCGCTCCCGGTTCATTCAAAAACGGGAAAAGAGGTGGAACACAGACAGAGCTGTGGGTGGGCTGGTGGTGCCGTCGCATCACTGGCAGTACGTACCAGGTCGGCTCAGATGTGAGTCAAGAGACCACGTCCCTAGAACACTAACGTAATGAATAGTCACACCATCACTAACGTTGAGTATATTTGACCCATTATAATATACCCAATAAAAGAAAAATATGAATGTACAACAATATATGGCAAATTGAAGCACTCCTTGAATTTTCACCTATACCAAGTCTCGAAGAAGAAGAGGTATAATGGGGTAATAATGGGGGGGGGGCCTTTAGATTTACAAGATTTATCAAAAAAGTCCTTTTAAAAAAATTCATTAAGGAGCCAGGAACTGGGGCGTGTGAGCCTGGTCCAATGAAGGCACAGCCTTCCAGCATCATTGACAACTGTGGCAGAGGTGCACAAGGAAGACGAGAACCCCTCACCAAAATAAAAGAGGAAGTACACAAAACATTAACTCACTAAACTAAGCACACCGACTAACTTAACCAACCCCACAGAAACAACTTAACATAACTGACGGTGTGTGACAGTCCAGTACGGTACGGGCAGTGGTGGCCGGGACACAGAGGTCAAGGGTGGGAGGGAGGACACCGAGGTTAGTTCCTTGGTGAACAGAAAAGCGCTGGAGCCTGGCATGTGATTTTCTTTATCTTTCACTCATACATTTTCCTTATATAGTTTTCACTGTTCCCACATGGGTCGTACCACAGTTCTCCAGCAGGTCAATTACCAGTGGCACAGAGGTGAACCCATTCTCCTTGGTCGCACCACTGTTTGTGTGGTGATGTCGTAATATTGCTGGGTCAGCTACATGGTGAGTGGCTAAGACTTTGGTCACCCTGTGGTTGAGTCACCTGATTCCCCAGGTCTGCCAACCCTGCCTGCAGGTCCGCTTAGCTACGTTTGACCCACTTGCGGTCAACGAGCCTGTGACAGGATGATGGTTTTGCATGATATGGGGTGATTAATATGGCGGGACTGAAGATCCCCTGGTTACATACACAAACACTAACATCGGGTCAAATCCACCTGAAAAAGATATGACTCTGAAACACGAACACTGGGTGAAAATCACCGAAACATGTGCCTGCTTAAAACATGTTTCATTCACCTGTGTGAAAGTTGATATTTTTAACATGGGAGTCTATGGGGATTTGCTCCCTTTTGGAGTCAGCCCCCAGTGGCCACCCTATGAACTGCACATTTTTTCTTCATCCGTCTGCACCGGAGGTTGCCCCTCGATTTCAACATACGTCTCCTCTGGGCTGAAGCCATCATGCAGCAGCACCTCAAACAGGATCAGCTCTCACATTCCCACTGCCTCCAGCTCATGGCCAGTCAACAACCTGTCCCAATCCTATTGGCCAGGATTAGCCCGGCTCAGGTTACCTCCAACGGGTGCTGTGACCACTTTGTTGCCCTTTATGCTTCAATTGATGAGCCAGGTGGAATCGGAGGTGCCTGTTCACAGTTTGCGGTGAAAATGAGCAGATATGAATCCATTAAAGGCGCAGTGTGTACGATTTGGTGACATCTAGTGGTGAAGTGGTATTCGTTACATCAACCTGACCCTTTCGAACATGCAAGGAGAGCCTATGGTAGCTGTCATTGGGTCCACTCTGGGCTACGGCAAAAGCATGGCGGCCCCCGTGGAGAGGACCCACTCCCCATGTAAATATGAGATGGTTTGATTTAAAGATGCAGTGTGTGAGATTTCACTGTCATTGTCATGAAGTTTAACCACCTAAAAATATATCATTACACTTAAAGGTGGAGTGTGTGAGATTTGGTGACCTCTAGAGGTGAAGTTGCATGTTATATCCAGCACCTCACTCTCACCCTTCTGAACATGCAGGAGAACCTATGGTAGACTTCAGTTGTGGTTGAAACTCAGGTGTTTAGTGCGTCCACTTTTACTACTGTAAAAACATAAAAAACAACATACACCACTAGATGTCAGCAAATATTACACACTGCACCCATAAGGGAAATGTGAACAAAAATACATTTAAGTAATCATGAAAATGTTAGCATGTCATTGTTTTGTCTCACCAATAGAAGTGAGAAAAACGAAGGAAATCTTACACACTGCACCTTTAAACCATTACAGAAGGATCCTGCCGCTCATCTAGTCCGTTTGAGTTTGAATGATTCTCTGAGATCAACACATTTTTAGAAAATAAAGACAAACACAGAAGCAGACTCCTCCCACTCCCGATGACATCATCGCACACGCAGTCACCTGACACCATGACCTCTTCCTTCCTCCCGTCGGCCGCGGCCCTGAAGCACAGCAGGTCAGAGGCTGCCAAAGGTGTTCAATCCCATTAGGCAGATCAAGGGGATTTGTGACGATACGTGTAAAACCTTGTTTGCATGCGACAGCATCGCCATGGGCGGGGCGGGCAGGCGTGGGGGGGGGGGCGGTTGGGGTAAATATTAAATGAAATGAGGCTAAATGAATGGGCTCATTTAAGGCTAATGGGGGAAAAAAGAATACATTTAGGTGATTATAGATACATTTCAGTATGTCATTGTTATGTAACAAGTGACAAGAATGACCAAAATCTTACACACTGCACCTTTACAGTGCTAATTTTAGGATTATGTTGAAAGCAAGTCATAGGTGGGCGGGGGGGGGGGGGGGGGGGGGGGGGGGGTTGGGGGTAAATATTAAATGAAATGAGGCTAAATGAATGGGCTCATTTAAGGCTAATGGGGGAAAAAAGAATACATTTAGGTGATTATAGATACATTTCAGTATGTCATTGTTTTGTAACATTTTATAAGTGACAAGAATTACCAAAATCTTACACGCTGCACCTTTAATGCACTGCTATACATGTCCTCTGAGCAAAGTGAATCGAAAGGTCAAAAGGTCAATCGCTGAAACATGATGAAAAGCGCTATATTGCCATAGAACGACAACAGCAGAGTGTTTGATGTGGACCGGCAGCAGCAGGAGGGTGGGGTTTGCAGGGTGGGGCGGGGCTGGGGTAAATCCCTTGGTCAGGGCGAGGCAGAGGTGGAGGTTACAATAAGCTCATAACACCCCCCCCCCCCCCCCCCCCCCACCACCGTCCCACCCAGCCATCCTAGCAACAGAACACATCCTGTGAGGTCAGCGTCGCTAGACACTGAAATCTGGGACAGGGCGACTCATCAAATTAATATTAGGCACTGGCCGTCTGCCCCGCCCCCTCTCTCATCCATGTAATCATCCACCTTTACCCCACTCCTCTCTTTTTAATCATCTGCTTTTCACCCCCCCCCCTCCCTCACCCACCCACACACACACTTCCCCGTCACCTCCACCAAATCCAGTGTGTGTGTGTGTGTCCGTCCATTGTGAAATTACAGATTATCAGATGATAGTCTCCTGCTGTTGTTTACTGGACCCAATCATATCATACAGTTACATAGTGTTGTTGTTGTTGTTGTTGTTGTAGTTGTTGTTGTTGTTGCTGCTGAGGAGATAGGACAGACACTGAATCCTGTGATCTCCTCAATGTAGTATGACTTGCATTCTACATTACCCTCAACTGAAAGTGTAAAATGCAATGTGGAAGATTTTGGTCATTTTTGTCACTTCTAAAAATATTACACTGACATTTTTATGAATTTATGATCACCTAAAATGAGCCCCAAAAAATGTACATTTACTTGGGGGGGGGGGTCCTCTCTGTGAAGGCCACCATATTTTTACAATAGCTCAGAGTGGACATACTTAACATCTTTGAGTGAAAACCGAGGGCTATCATAGTTTTGTGTGAACCCACAAAAAGGGTGGGGTGGTGGATATAACATTCAACTTCACCAACAGATGGCGCCAAATCTTACACAATGTAAAGGTGCAGTGTGTAAGATTTTGGTCAAAACTAAAAAATGTTCAAACATATGACATTTTCATGAATTTATAATCACCTTAATGTTTTTTTTCTATTACCATAAAATAACCCCATTAATGTTCTGTATATTTATAAGAGGAGCAGGTCCTCGCTACGGAGGTGTTGTGAATCAACTTTTATCAGCCTCGTACGTTTTGTGCATAAATAATATGAGAAAAAAATATATCAATTTCCTTTGGGGATCAGTAATGATATGTTAAAATGTTTACTACAAAGAGTAACCTCGGAGCATCACCCTGTTATCAGGGACCAATAAACAAATTGATAGTTAAAACTACAGTCTCAAATAGTTAGAAGGGTGAAATTCGAGCACTGACTGTGGAAGTTCCAGCTGTTGTTATAAATATAATCACAATAAGCACAAACAACGAAGTGTTAAAATTATAACAGGGTTTATTAACAAAGCAATAGTTATCTTACAACAACAACACTTAACCATCAACACTATCATAATCCAATTATATTAACAGACATACATTACAAAACAACACAAGTAAACATAAAACAGAGAGTGTGTGTGTGTGTGAAAAGGGTAGGGGGTAGAGAGGGAGAGATTGGGGTGGAGTCACTTGAGTGACATAACCGCGGAAACCAAAATGGTGGAGGAGTGGCGTTTGTCTGACGCCCCTCCGTTACCAGAGCCAAGATGGCGGTTGACCGCCGACTATGAATGGTTGAACAAGGAGAGTAAAGAGGAAATGATCGTTGAGCCTCACGTTCCAAAGGTAACTTGTGTGGCCGATCAACTCTCCCACAACTGCACTTTAAGGCAGTTCAAACATTAACTGAGTTTAGTAGAAGAGAAGGAAGGGACAGAAGTAAAAGGACAAAATGTCAACACCAGATCTTCACTCTGACAACAAAACATACAGCTCTTCCAAGTTTCACAAACACAGTGTGTCCTTTACTAACTGAATCTCTGCACAGACATAAACACCTCTTTCTGTGAGTTGCTCCGTTCAGAGTTGTACAGCAAAGTCCGTCCGAGTGGTCCGCAGCACGGTCCGTGACTGGGCTCGGCGGTTCGTCGTCGTGCGCTTCAGGCAGCTAACGACGGAATGCACCAGGAATCCTGGTGGTAACCAGAAGGGAATAAGCAATGGCGTGTCGGCACGGCAGTCTTTTATAATTTTGAGTGATGTCATTGGGGACCCCTGCTGGGTGTGTCCGGTTTCAGCCAATCCCGGCGCAGAGTTCTGTCCATTTGCATCACTCTTAGGTGTGAGTGAGGGGGTGTGTTTTGTGAAGGCGGAGGGGGGGGGGGGGGGGGGGGGGGGGGACCCTGCTCGCTCCACAACCAAAGTGCTGGTGGACACAGCACTTTGCATACAAAGGTTCGTGCTCTGCTCTACTCAGACCCAGTGTCCTGATCATTCTAATTTGATCGATGAAGGTGCCATTTGTTGGCCCCTGTCCTGATCAAAAGGATGGGGGTTTGGGGGGAGAGCCATTTGTTGAGAGCCATAAACTTCAGCACAGGCTTCTCCTTTGTCCTTGTAGAGCACATGGCATGAAATCCCAACAGAGGCTGCCATGTTTTTGCAGAAGCCCAGAGTGGATATACTAAATATCATGCTCAGAAGGGTCAGGGTTAGGTGATGGATACAACATGCAACTTTACCAATAGATGTCACCAAATCGTACACACTGCACCTTTAAGATTCATCTTGTCACCTTCATCGTCCCCCTCTTCTTTTTTGACTTCCTCTTCAGGCTCAACCAGCCAGAGGTCACCACCGGCCGCCAAACCGAAGATCACACTCGACCCCTACATACGCCTCAAATCAGACAAGCTGGACCTGGTGAGTGATCCTCGGGGATTGTAAACTGGTGGGCCGCGACCCATTAGTAGGTCGCGGACCTGTTTTCAGTGGGTCACAGGCCTTTGACAAGGAAAAAAAAATTTCAGAAAAAAAATCCCGTGCTTTTATCTTGAAAAGGATTTTTTATGCATTTGAGTGCTGCCTTTTCACACTCATTAACAGTAGGTGGCGATGATGCCCTTAATGCTAACAGACACCAGTCATGTCACAGATAGTAGAAAACTTTGTTTTTCATATGCTTATTGACCAAAGATTCAATTACGACTTGCTGTGTCGCCACCTGATGGTCCGTTTTGTTTGATCATTAATCTTGTTTTTTTTGTCAGATAGTCTGATCCACCTCAGGTTCAAACGACGCCATCTTTTCATTAAATACATATGAGACATCAAAATGTCCCCTTGATTTGGGTCGCGGCTCATAATTAAGGTGTGACCGTGGGTCCCGAAGCCGCAAAGTCAAACTGGGATTTAAAGACGCAAAGACAAAGCTTAAAAAAATAATTCGATGATTGATACAATAAATGAGTAGCAAGAAGAAGAAGAAAAATAAAACAGATAAAAGTGGAAATAATGAAAATAATTGAAATCAGAAATAAAAAGAAAAGAGGACGAATAAATAGATAGGGAAAATGGAAAGAAAAAAACAAATTGAATAGATAAATCATAAATAAATCATGTCCGCTCATCCAGTGTTTTCACCTTCACATCACATGGTGTCTGAACAAGGACTTAACGGCTCAGGAGGTGGGGGCTTCCACAGACCCTAACCCTGCCCCTGCTGCCGCTCCATGAGCTGATTGGACGACGGGCAGGTGTGCAGGTGTTCCTAATAAAGTGCTCAGTGGCAGCACCTCTCTAATCTCATGGTGCGACACAGATCATGCATGTTCATACAGGTTACTTGTATGTCTAACTGCATTAACATAAGCCGCTGTAAGTCTGTAACCAGCTGCCATACATCGTCATGAGGCAGTTCCCTGCTCTGTTCCCTTAAAGGCGCAGCCCGTGGAATTCAGTCCAGGCCATACATGCATACATCATACATACTATATGTAAAAATGGATACATAATGCCTGTACATTGCTGATTTACATAAATACATACATATATACCCCCATACATAAATATAGTACATACATACACATACACTTTACTCTATTTTATATTTATTTCATTTATTGCAGTTTGCGGCATTGTATGGGTCACTTTAATCATCCGGGCTGCTTTTAATCTGTACAGCACTTTGGTCAAACCCGGTTGTTTTAAATATGCTATATGAATAAAGTTTGAGTTGAGTTGAGAGACACATACATACATACATACATAATATACATAGATATATACACACACACACACACACACAGACTCACACGCACACACACACAAACATACACACATACATACCTACATACATTTATATAGTCCATTTTTACATACATACATACACACACTCACACACAGGCACGCACAAACATACACGCACATACATGCATACATACTTACATACATAATTAAGCACACACACACACACATACACACACACATGCACGCACACTTACATACATACATGTATACATACATTCTTACCCCCCACACACAAACACACAGACACACAAACACGCACGCACGCGCGCACACACACAAATACACACACACAAACACGCACGCACACACACACACACACACACACACAATTTGATTTTTGGTTTGGTCTGGATCCCTCCAGCCGTAGGTTAGCGTTGACCCTAATCTACCAATTCATTAATGGGATTAGTGAGACAGAAAGAGTTGGAAATGTTCAATTCAGGCAGGCACAGTTGATCTTGAACTCTTTTGATCTGTTGGCTTCATTTTCAAATACAACCCAGAGAGAGAGGGAGGCAGAGAGGGATTATGGATATGTGCTGCCTGGGAGAGAGGAACTGTAAGAGGTGAATAAATGTCACAAAGAGCTGATGGAAAAAGGAGGCAGAGTGGAAATGACACTGTGAATCTATATATGGCTGTAAAGACGCAGTGTGTAAGATTTGGTGACATCTAGAGGTGAAGTTGCATATTGTATCCATCACCTCGCTTTTCTAAGCACGCAGGAGAACCTGTGGCAGACTTCGATTGTCATTAGTCCGTTCACTCTGGGTTACGGTGAAAACACGGCGGCTCCCGTAGAGTGGACCTGCTCCTCGTGTAAATACTGTATACATTAAAGGTGCAGTGTGTAAGATTGGGGTCGTTTTTGTCACTTCTAAAATCAGTTTTAAAAAACAATCACAGACTGACATTGTCACTGAAATGTTAAATGAGTCCATTCATGTACATTTACACGAGGAGCTATAGCTACAGCTGTAGTGTCCATCCCGATCACCACACAGGTCACGTGACACGCTGAAGCCTCTCGCCCCGTCTCATGAACTCCTCTGTTCAGCTGCATGGTTGGTCTGAAGTCTTCATGTCACGGAAACCACATGTTGACATCAGCATTAAACATAATGTTAAGGAATCATTTCTAAAGAACCGCTCCTAATGTCCACTTGTAATAATAAAAAAATTTTTTTTGAAGTTTCTCAGTATGTCACTTCATTTCTTGACAATTAATAACGGGATTTTCTTACAGTAATTTGACAAATGAAGAAAGAAAACATGCGTGTGGCAGCATTACCGTAACAGAAATACAGTTTAACCAAGTCAAACTGGGATTTAAAGACGTGAGAATGAAGAACTGAAATAGAAAAAAAATGAAATAATATAAACTTTCACTGCATCATCATCAAATAAGGTTTGAAATGAATAAAACAGCTGCTGTCATTAGAATAGTTTCACAGAAATGTATATATTTACAGACAGCAAAAAAAACAACACTAAGCTTAAAGAAATAATTAGATGATGGGTAAAATAAATTAGTTGCAAGAAGAAGAAGAAGAAAAATAAAATAGGTAAAAGAGGCTTCATTTTCAAATACAAACTAGAGAGAGCGAGGCAGAGAGGGATTCTGGATATTCGCAGAGAAACTCTAACAGATGAGGAAGTGACACAAAGAGCTGATGAAAAAAGGAGGCAGAGAGGAAATGACACTGTGAATCTATATGACTGTGCTTTAAAGGTGCACTGTGTAAGATTTGGTGACATCTTGAGGTGACGTTGCACATTGTATCCATCACTACATCATTAGTCCATTCACTCGGGGCTACTGTAAAAACAGGGCGCCTCCTGTAGAGAGGACCTCAGTGTGTACGATTCGGGTCCTTTCTGTCGCTTGTAAAATATTACAAAACAATCACAGACTGACATTGTCATAAATATATAATCATCGTAATTATTAATTTTTTTTCCATGACCCTTAAATGAGCCCATTAACGTATATTTACATGAGGAGCAGGTCCTTTGTATGGAGGGCGCCAAGTATTTACAGCAGTAAAAGTGGACGCACTAAACATCTTTTGAGTTTCAATGACAACTGAAGTCTACCAAAGGTTCTCCTGCATGTTCAGAAGGTGGAGGGCCAGGTGATGGATACAACATGCAACTTCAGAGGCCCCTGGAGGTCACCAAGTCTTACACACTGTACCTTTAAGAGGCTCATTCAAGGTTAATGGGGGAAACATTCATTGGGGTGATTTTGAATTCATTAAAATGTCAGTATGTAAATGTTTTGTAACGTGTTTAGAAGTGACAAAAATGACTGAACATTTTACACACTTCACATTTACTGTATGCATCTATCTAGATACCTATCTATCTATATATGTATATATATATATATATATATATATATATATATATGTATAT
>JAFBJT010012125.1:5063-29431 GCA_016785325.1 Chascanopsetta lugubris | reverse complement strand
TCTCCCCCCCCTCTCTCGCTCTTCCTCTCTCTCTCTCTCTCTCTCTCACACACACACACACACACAGGCATTGTCCTTCCTCGGGCTGGACGTCACTGAGGAGAAGAGGAAGAAGCTGAGACAGAATCTGACCACGGACCCACAAGGCACCGTGGCTTATGGAGGTTAGGGACACACACACATACACACACACACACACACACACACCTACACACATTTCCAGTTGTGTCAGCAGCCAGGTGAATAGATCTGTGCTGAAGTGATGTCACGTCAGAGGCTGCATGTCACTTGCAGGTTGTGTCTCTTGTGGGCGGAGTCATGTTGTGTAAGCGTGAGTCAGCTCTGTCTGTGTTCGAACCCGAGCTGTCAATCAAACAGCTTCATCTCCGTGTCACGATGCTGAACACAGTCAACACATGTGCCAGAACACATCGATATTTCACATGCGTTAAATAAAAGAAACAATAAACAATACGTGTGTGTGTGTGAGTGTGAGTTACATGTTGGTGTGTATGTGTGTTACATGTTGGTGTGTGTGTGTGCGTGTGTTACATTTAGGTGTATGTCTAACATGTTGACGTCTGTGTCTAACATGTTGGTCTATGTGTGTGTGTGTGTGTGTGCATATGTTACATGTTGGTGTGTGTGTGTGTATGTCTGTTACATGTTTGTTTGTGTGTTACATGTTGGTTTGTGTTGAACATGTTGATGTTTGTCTAACATTTTGGTGTGTGTGTGTGTTACACGTTAGAGTTTGCATGTGTATGTTGGTGTGTGTGTGTGTGTGTGTTTCTGTTACATGTTGGTATGTCTCTCACATCATGGTCTGTGCGTGTGTTACATGTTGGTGTGTGTTCAACATGTTTTGTGTATGTGTGTATGTTACATGTTTATGTGTATGTGTGTTACATGTTGTTTTTGTGTGTTAGATGTTGGTGTGTGTGTGAGGTTTTGTGTTACTTGTTTGTATGTGTCTTACATCATGATGGTATGTGTGTGTGTGTGTGTGTGTGTGTGTGTACGTATGTGTGTGTTACATGGTGTTTGTGTGTGTGTGTGTGTAAAATATATGTGTGTCTTACATGTTGGTGTGTGTATGTGTGTGTGTAAAATGTATGTGTGTGTCTTACATGTTGGTGTGTGTCTAACATGTTGGTGTGTGTGTGTGTGTATGTTACATATTGGTGTTTGTTTCATATTGGTGCGTTTCTTACATGTTGGTGTATGTCTAACGCGTGTCTGACACATTTTGTGCGTGTGTGTCTTACATGTTTATGTGTCTGTGTGTTACATGTTGTTGTGTGTTACATGTCAAGTGTGTGTGTGTGTGTGTGTGTGTGTGAGAGAGTTTTTGTTACTTGTTGGTATGTGTCTTACATCATGATGGTATGTGTGTGTGTGTCTGTGTTACATGTTGGTGTGTGTTTGTATTACACATTGACGTGTGTATGTGTGTGTGTCACACGTTGGTGTGTGTCTCACATGTTGGCGTCTATCTTACATATTGGTGTGTGTTTAACATTTGTGTGTGTGTGTGTGTGTGTTACACGTTGGTTTGTATGTGTGTTACATGTTGTGGTGTGTGTGTGTGTTACTTGTTGGTGTGTGTGCGTGAGTGTGTTACAGGTGTATGTATCTATAGATATACAGTCGATGTAGATGAACAACATGTAAGTGGGGAGGCAGACAGACTGACACACACTGAGAGGAGCAGAAGTCATGGTAATGAAAGAAGAAGGTAGAGACCTGATCTGTAGGAAAGGTGAGCTTGAATGACGCCTGTTGTGACCTGGCGCTGCCCTTAGGTGTGTGTGTGTGTGGGGGGGGGGGGGGGGGGGGTGTAGTTGTGTGAGTGTGGGGGGGGACCGGGGTTGGTGGAAGCGATCTACCAACACTGTCCATGCGATCGACGTATTGGGCACCACTCATCGAACATGTTGTGTTGTACCAACATATAACATGTGGGTCTTACATGTTGCTGCGTAACCATGACAACATTTCCTCTCATGTTTCCGTGTGCGTGTTCCTCAGACTTTGTGGAGGCCACTTGTGGTGTGTTTCAGGAGAACCTGGAGGATCTGGGTTTGGGAGCAGGTCCCTTCATGTTCACCTATCACGAGGCAGCCAGTCTGATGGACACGTCGGCCTTCCACTCACCTGTAAGCTCCTCCCACATACACCTGTGACACCACTCTCCATCTGACTGTCAACTCAGAGTGTGTGTGTGTGTGTGTGTGTGTGTGTGTGTGTGTGTGTGTGCGTGCAGACATATGAATCTGAATGCAGCTACAGCAGTGAGGAGATGGAGCAATATCAGACAGAGGTTAAGCAGCTGCAGACCCAGATGAGGCAGCTCAAGGTAAACACACACACACACACACACACACACATACACACACACTCACACTGATATAGTCTAAATATATTGAACTATATCTAAACATATCTAAAAATCCCAAACTGAAAATCATTCATGAAGAGGATAGCGAGAATAACTAAAGACCAATCCAACAAAAACCAAACACTAGAAAAGATGAACAAAAGACTCAGGACAAAGATTCGAACTTGGCAAAACACAAAGGAGAAAATGACAAGAACAAACAAAAAAAAATACCAGGCAGCTCAGCTCAGGTTCTTCAATCTGGAAACGCTGGTTGCTTGAGATCAAGGCAGGTGAGACATGACAGAACGAACTGGCAACAACAGGGGAAGACAAGGACGATATGTTCCAGGGCGACTCGATAAAAATCTTAAAGGGCCACAAATAATTATTTCAATGAGTCAAAGGTCCATTGATTGAGGTCGGTCAGGCCTCGTGCGGTAATACTGTACTATTCAGAACAAAATGTCCTTTTCTTTCAAAACAACAAAAATACGAACTAAAATGAAATGTCGCTCCCATTTTGAAATCAATTACAGTAAATAGTAAACATGACCGCTGTCCTGAATACTAAAACAAACACATCCGGAGGGGGTTAAGAACACTTTTTTAAAAATTAAATATAAACACAAAGAACCACAAGAAAGAAGGACATTTTTATTTCAGTCCTAAGGTGAATCTCACGAATCTAATCTAAAATCAAACCAAATGTCCCTTTTAGTTTAATTTTAAAAAATCAACATCTCCATAGATTCCTTTGGTAAACAAATATATCAAAATGTAATGAAATACTATTTTGATGAGAGCATCTTGTGTTTGTTGCCAATGCTTTGAACTTTGTATGTTCATTTGTGAGTCCACTGCGCTACTGGTTCACGCTGAACCAGTGAACCCCCCCCCCCCCCCCCCCCCCCCCCCCCCCCGCCCCGGAACCCCCCCCCCCCACGGCAACTGCCTGCCCCCCCCCCACCCTGAGGATCGAATTAATTAAATTTTCTATATCGCACAAGATCACAATAGACGTCATTGAAGGTTCCCTTTCCCATAGAACAGGTCTCTAACTTGTTCTTTTATCAAATCAACTATAAAACGTATGTCATTTCTGTCTCCTCTCCGCTCTCTGTCTCGCTGACATCGCAGCGATCCGACACGTGTACACACACACACACACACACACACACACACACACATACACACACACACACACACACACACACACTCATGTGAAGGCTCTAAAAACATGTGCATAATCTAAACTAAACATGAATTGTGACAATCGTATCATATTATATCATGTTTTATTATATCAGTGGTTTTCAACCACCGTGAAGGATCGTCAGGTGTGCTGGGGGGAAATTATCCCATTTCTGTCTCCTCTCCTGCGCTCCCTGTCTCAGAGCGACCTGAAGCCGCGTACAGACACACACACACACACACACACACACACACACACACACACACACACACACACACACACACACACCGCGAGAGAGGCCGCGTGTCAGAAAGTAATACATCACTTCTTCTCCTTCAGGTTATCCAATTTCCGTCTCCTCTCCTGCGCTCCCTGTACACATACACACAAACAGAGCGAGAGAGTGTGCCCCCCCCAGGAGAGGGCCCCCCCCCCCACCCCCACATGTGATGTGACTTCTCAGCGTCAGTGGTCACAACATTAACGTGTAGAATGTGCTGCAGGTGATGCTGAAGGACATGGAGCACAGCAAGAAGAGCCTGGAGGAGGAGCTGCAGAAGACCTCCGAGGTAAGGGCCCACGTGCTCTAATCCCCGACGACCCCCAACGACCTCGTCGCTCGATTACTGGTTCCGTCGCGGAAACGCCGAATCATCATTGCGCTCGTAGCCGTCGCGTTACTGTGGTTTTGCCGCGCAGAAGGCCTGTGTGACGGTGGAGGAGAACGTGCGCCTGAAGACTCGCCTGCAGGCGGCCGAGGCCGTGGGCGGTCAGAGAGAGACCAGCAGCGCCGAGCAGGACTACGAGGAGGTCATCCAGCTGCTGGAGGCCGAGATCCAAGACCTGAAGAACCAGCTGACCGGCAAGAGGCAAACGCAGGGCGGCGAGGCCACCACTGTGAGGACCAAGCAGGTACTGCAAGGATGCCCCGCGTCCATCCGACGGATATTCCTAATGCATTCCACTTAGTCCAGAAATAAACCTTTCTGTGTGTGTGTGTGTGTGTGTGTGTGTGTCAGGAGGAGGTGTTGGAGTTGAACAGGAGGCTGATGAGCATTGACTGTCAGCTGAAGAAGTCTGAGCTGAACAGGAAACACCTGGAGATCTCCAACAAGAGGCTGCTGGGCTTCGCTCAGGTGCAACTGGAAACAGTTCCTCTTAAATGAATTGAATGAAAAGCACAGAATGTCACAGTATGCTAACACAAAAAAAAACAAAGTTTAGTGATAAACAAAACCACCAGCAGGTGGCGACACAAGTCAGTAAACTGTAAATATCCTTTGTCCTCAATATGTGAAAATCCATGTTTCATGTCGTCGGTGTCGTACTTCTTCCGTGGCCAGTTTGCGCGTGAAAACAGACTTTGTGCTTTTCTTCTATCTGTAAAACGACCGGTGTCTGTTAGCGTCACAGGGTGTCATCGCCACCTGCTGTTCGGGAGTGTGATTAGACGGCACAGGATTTTTTTCCCCCAGTGGGTAAAAAACAAAACAAAATGGGTACGCGAACCATTTATGGGTCGTGACCCACCAGCTGAGAATCACCGCAAGGGTGGGATGTACAGGGGAAGCGTAACGGTCTGAACCCGTCACTCGGCAGGTCATGGGGTCTGATCTCCACAGATTGGGACTCAAGCAGTTACTTCACCTGAGGCTCTTATTCTGCTGTGAAGAAATCATGTGGCCCAACGGGATGAATCAGACCGGCAGGTGACCTGATTCGAATTTGACAGTCAGAGGTCAAAGGTCGCGGTTATCGCGTGACTCAGGCAGAGGTGCTCGCGCGCTGACGGCTCACACCTGCTCACCGCCTCACGCACTGCTCTGTCTTCTCTCTGCTCAGAATGTCCACAAAGTACTGACCACGCCCAGCCTGTTCGGAGGAGACGGAGGGTGAGGGATCCCCCCAATCTCTCTGTCAGACCCCACCCCACCCCCCCCCCAGCTGACTCCACCCTACACCCCACCCGAGTCTACCCCACATCCTGCCCCCCGCCCCGCCTCATCCCTACGCCCCGCTGACTTCACCGCACCACCTGGCTCCGCCCCACCGCGACACCCCACCCAACTCCACCCGCACACCTCACCTCACCACACCACATCCACCACAACCCATGCTAGCCCTTTCCCCTCCCTCCACGTTTACATGTCCAAACGAAAACCAGGCTGATCAATTATGTCGCGTGTGTGTGTGTGTGTGTGTGTGTGTGTGTGTGTGTGTCAGGAGCAACAGATCTTCTCCGGCCACTGACAGCCCTGACACCCCATCCCCCCTCCCTGACCCCGCCTTCCAGCTGGCTGTGGAGGCCAAAGAGCTGGTGGAGGGAGTCACTACTGAAGGCAAAGGTACAGTAACCCAGATCACTATGACTACTAATAGTTTTACTATGACTACTAATAGTATCACTATGACTACTAATAGTTTTACTATGACTACTAATAGTATCACTATGACTACTAATAGTTTTACTATGACTACTAATAGTATCACTATGACTACTAATAGTTTTACTATGACTACTAATAGTATCACTATGACTACTAATAGTTTTACTATGACTACTAATAGTATCACTATGACTACTAATAGTTTTACTATGACTACTAATAGTATCACTATGACTACTAATAGTTTTACTATGACTACTAATAGTATCACTATGACTACTAATAGTTTTACTATGACTACTAATAGTATCACTATGACTACTAATAGTTTTACTATGACTACTAATAGTATCACTATGACTACTAATAGTTTTACTATGACTACTAATAGTATCACTATGACTACTAATAGTTTTACTATGACTACTAATAGTATCACTATGACTACTAATAGTTTTACTATGACTACTAATAGTATCACTATGACTACTAATAGTTTTACTATGACTACTAATAGTATCACTATGACTACTAATAGTTTTACTATGACTACTAATAGTATCACTATGACTACTAATAGTTTTACTATGACTACTAATAGTATCACTATGACTACTAATAGTTTTACTATGACTACTAATAGTATCACTATGACTACTAATAGTTTTACTATGACTACTAATAGTATCACTATGACTACTAATAGTTTTACTATGACTACTAATAGTATCACTATGACTACTAATAGTTTTACTATGACTACTAATAGTATCACTATGACTACTAATAGTTTTACTATGACTACTAATAGTATCACTATGACTACTAATAGTTTTACTATGACTACTAATAGTATCACTATGACTACTAATAGTTTTACTATGACTACTAATAGTTTTACTATGACTACTAATAGTTTTACTATGACTACTAATAGTATTACTTTGACTACCAACAGTATTACTATGACTACTTAGAGTATGATGATAGTTTTACTGCGATTACGATTGGTATGACTATGACTGCAAAGAGCATCGTGCTCTGCTCTGAGCGCTGAAGTGTTCCTGTGATGTGTGATAACAAACGAGTTCCTCTGTGACGAACCCACAGCATCCGACTGTGTGTCAGAGGCGCCGGTGCCAGACGTCACCTCACACCACATGTGAGAGAGGACGGGCGGGGCCTCGCGGGCTGAACACACACCGGACGCTGACACACCAATGGCCAGACGTGGGAGCGACGTCATCGCTTCGACCCGTGGGACCCGACGGCTGGAAAACAGCACAGCCGGCGTCTTAATGCCAAAGCTTCACTCACACACTCCTTGGAAATAGTGTCTTCCTTCCGTATACTCCAGCGTGGGCGTGGACGGTCCCGTGTGGACGGTCCCGTGTGGACGGTCCCGTGTGGACAGCGTGTCGGACTCGGCCGGGACCCCGGGACTCGCTGCTCTCAAGCAGAAGGTCACATGTTCAGATGTTTGTATGAGAAGAGCTCTGCCAAATCCAAACATCTGCCGGAACTGTCTGTTTCCACTGCCGCTGGTCATGGAGGCAACGCATGAGCAAGTCTACTACGCAGACACGTACACACACACACACACACACACACACACACACACACACACAACCGCATATACACACACACACACGCACATCTACAGTAGACATCTGCTGAAACTGTCTGCCGCTGGTCATGGAGACAACGCATGAGCAAGTCCACTACACACACACACACACACACACACACACACACACACATAAACACACACACACATATACATATACATACAGACACGCATATACACAGGGATACACACGCATACATGCGCGTGCACACACACACTCACGTACGTGCACACACACACGTACGCATACACACTCACATATACCGACACACACAAATACACACACACACACACACACACATACATAGAGACATACATACACACAAGCATCCACAAACACGGACACACACACACACATGAAGCTGTAAACCTTGTTAATACTCGTCCCTGACCTCTTTTTGAAGCACACACACACACACACACACACACGTGTGTGTAAAGAACAGTCCTGAGCTGGGGCCCATTTCACAAAGCAGGTTTAGTGCAAACTCTGAGTTTGTTCACCTTGAATTGAGGGCAACTCTTAGTTTCCTGTTTCCTCCAACCCGTCCCACAAAGCGAGGTCACTCCGACTCAGAGTCGGTCGCCATGGTAACAGACTCCGTGAATCTAACCTGGTGGGGAACAGGTTTACTTTAAGGAACACCGAGTTTCTCTGCGTCTCCTCCCTCTTCCAGCAGCTGGTGCTGATGGTTCCATCAGTGGTGAATGTAAAGTCTCCTGTCTGAGTAACAAACGTCTTTTTCCATTGTTGTTACACAACATGCGCGACAGCTCACAGAAGCTACGAAAGGACGTTTATACGGTGACGTCAGACTCGCACAGGCAATGGGACAAACGTGTGTGAGAACCGCGCAATGAAATAGCTGCTAAATATTAGTATTGATATTTAATATCATTAAGTAAATGAGATATCAAACATTTGATTCAATGTCTAAGTATGTATTGTAAAAAAAAAATGCGTCAAACTCTCCGTTCGAGTGCATGAGAGTTTCCGGTTCCAGCGGACTAAAGTGCATTGATGTTGTTGTTTTTCCCTCCCGTTGCCATGGTGACTCGTGCTGTCGGGGCTCTGTCCATGCGGGCTTTCTCAAGTCCCGCTGCACGAGCAGAGTCCACACACTCAGAGTTGATCAAACCGACTCAAAACCCACAACTCTGAGATGCGAATCTCAGAGTTTGTCAGTTACAGGAGAGACTCAGAGCACACTGAGCCTCCTTTGGGAAACGGCCCCCCGGTCTCCCCCGCTGCCATGTGCCCCCCTCACACTGTGTCTCCTGTGCTCCATCACAGAGGAAGAGAGAATATCTGTAAAAACAAAAAATAATAATAATGATACATGCTCCCTTTGTCCATCCTTCCGATGTCCAGAGGAGGATTAGTCTGACACGTGACTGTTTGAGCAAAAACGAATAGAATCCGAAAATTAAAGGTGCAGTGTGTAGGATTTGGATAACTCTTGTCACTTCGAAACATATTACAAAACAGTGACATACTGACATTTTCATGAATTTACAATCACCTAAACGTAGTCATTTTTCCCATTAATGTGTATTTACATGAGGGGCGGGTCCTCTCTACAGGCGGCCGCCATGTTTTTACAGTCCACATAAAAGTGGACATATTGAACATCTATTGAGTTTGAATGACAACTGAAGTCTACCAGAGGTTCTCCTGCAGAAGGGTGAGGTTGAGGTGAGGGATACAACAAGTAAATTCACCTCAAGAGGTCGCCAGATTTTACTGCACCTTTAAACTACATTTGTAGTTTTGACATTTTGAACATCCGTCAAATAATCAAACAAGCCACTATTCTTTGTTTGTAACAGTTTCACAAAGAACTACTTTGATCCACACATCAAACCCAAACCTCTCAATCAAACGATGAATGAATTGAACTGTTCCTCTGTATATGACATATTTACTCTCAGTGATCAGTAAAGGAAACATTAAAACCTTATCAAAACAAATGGATTGGATTCAGTCAACCAGAAATGATCGGGCTTTTACTTTGAAATGCATTCAGGAAGTGATGTAAATAACCTTTAGTGTTATTTACATTCAACCAGAGTGAAGCACCAGCAGGGGCACAAGAAGGAGAGTTGACAGCTGTAGTGGCACATGACTTCCTCTGGTGGTCAAAAGTGGTATTACAGGATGGCAGCATTTTCTGAGCACTGTGTCTTTTATTTTACATGAATATTTCAAGACAAGAAATACACACAGTCCTTTCAAAACAAAATAATTTTCTTAAACATGTTTTCCATGGCTTAAAGGTGCAGTCTGTATGATTTCATTGATACGATTTCAATGACATACTGACATTTTCATGAATTTCTAATCGCCTCTATTTTATTAATTTTTTTCAATCACCCTTAAATGAGCCCATTGATGAAGCCCAGAACAGACGTACAAAAAAACGTTTATTTTATTTATTTTTTGTAAAAAAAATAAATATTGCGTACAGGGCTGCTTTCTCATTTTCTTTTCTTTCTTTTTTTACATAAACAAAAAAGGGGGACACATTGGTTGAAATAAAAAAAGATATTTGAAACGACAAATGAGGGGAAAAATAAAATAAAATAAATACGAAGAGGAAAAAGACAAAGGAAAAAAAGAAACCCTCTTCTCCAAAACTCAAAACAATATAGAACAACAAGCACGCAACTTCACCTCTAGATGTCACCAAATCTTACACACTGCACCGTTAAACTCTTCCCTGTGTCAGCCGTCCCTCTGCAGATGTTTTTTTAAAGAGACTCGAGCAGTGTTGGTTCATCTGCAGCTTCATTATCTCTGCATGGATCATCCGGGATGTGTGGCTGTGACGTTGCCATAGCTCCAGACGTGTTAACTCTTTGTGTTTCGTAGTCACAGTGATTTTGTTAAGCTACATACATGTGGAATATTAGATTTGTTTCGACAGATGGCTGTGAAACGCTTCCAAACATCCTTACACGTCTCGTAACCGAAGCAGTTGGCGTCTTTGATGTGGCCTCATGTTCTTTATGTTTCTATTTTATATTAAAGCAATAACTGACTGCAACCTGATGTCCTGTCTACTGTGCGTGAGAGTGTGTGTGTGTGTGTGTGTGTGTATATATAATCAAGTGAGACAGGTGAGGAAGAGCCTTATTTAATGTTGGCAGACACTGAAACATGCCCTGACTTTCCATAGAGTGGCAAATGTATCTGAATGTGCAGTGTGTAAGATTTGGTGACCTCTAGGTTGCATGTATCCGTCACCTCACCCTTCTGAACATGCAGGAGAACCTATGGTGGGCTTCAGTTGTCATTAATACTCAAAGGATGTTTAGGACGTCCACTCTGCGCTACTGTAAAAACATGGCAGCACCCACAGAGAGGACCCGCCCCTGATGTACATCAGTATATAATTGTTTTGTAATTCCATTTCTACAAAAATGTACCTAAATCTGACACACTGCACCTTTGATGGGCTCATGTATTTGTGATCAGAGAAAAATGCATTTAGGTGATTGATCATGAAAATGTCACTTTGTAATAGTTTTGTCATATTCTTAGAAGTGACAAAATGACCAAAATCTTACACATTGCACCTTTAAGGGTACTGAAAAAAATGATATATTTAGGTGATTATAAATTCATGAAAATGTCAGTAAGTAATGGTTTTGTAATATGTTTAGAGGTGACAAAAATTACCAAAATCGTAAACACTGCACCTTTAATGTGTGTATGTAACATATTTGGTCCTGCAGAAAACTGCAGTGAAAAAGCACAAGTTGAGGTAAACAGTGTCGCTGCCTCATGATACGCGTGCGTCAGCCCACAGGTTCTTGTTGCTGCAGTTTTTCCTTGAAAGAAGAAAATGTTTACACACAGAACTATGAGGACGTTTGTTTTTTTACAGAGGGACAAGCTCATGGACCTCAAACACCAAATAGTGTGGTGGAAATTTGAGTGGGTCACTATTATCTTACTCTCTGAAGTAGTAGTCTGCAGATACGTAACCCTTGGATCTGTTGGAGATGAACAGGTTGCATCCCCCTAAATGATTCCATCTTCCTATCAGAGATCACAGAGGTTCACCCCTGCAGGGAAATGAATCAACAAAGTGAACAATGCCTGTTGACTAAGCAAAACATCAAAACACCTATTGTTTAGAAGTAATCATTTTATGGCTCAAGCAGGAACTCCTTCATGTGGCCCATCTGGGGCACTGGGAGGAGTATAAAGGGGCATTACACAAACTATTCTCTGCCATGTGGGTCTGTGTGGTGTTCCCTCTCTGGCCAGAGAATAAACTGTTGGTGCACGCAACTTTCTTTTTCCCTGACTCCAGGCAGAAAGAAAATTTCCGCAACAATAGTTTTCCAGCATACTAGGTTTCTTCTTAAAATGTATGGACGAAAGTTATATGAGAGCAGAATGACTAAAATGAACAAATTACTGAATATTTCAATCAGTAATGCCATAACAACCTTTCAAAATCATCCTCGAGGCTTGTAAAAGATTAATAAAAGACATTTAAATAATAATTAAACTAATGAAATCACTGGGCGGCAGTGGCTCAGTGAGAGCAGTTGGCTTTGGAGGCAAAGCACACTGGTTCAAATCCCAGAGAAACCATAGTTTTGATCCATCCAGGTTTCCCGTGTTCAGGAAACAACACTGTTCCTAATGCTCTGCATCCGTTAGCCTCATGGCTAGCTCAGGCTAACATGTCATAGCACAGTGGGACTTTGAACCATGCAGTTTAATATCTCCATCTGTTATCATTTCAGTGTGATTGTACGCATCAAAGGCCATTCTGGCTCCAACATATACGGACGTACTCTTATGTTCACGTTTTGAACTCGGTTACTTCTCCTTGCATTGTTTATGTTTCATCAGTGAACGCTGCCGGCTGAGAGCCACCTGTGAGTATGAAACTTGCTTGCTTAGAAGGCAGGACGAACCTAGATTTACAGCCGATCTGGGATCGCCTACTAATCAATCAGGAGATAGTGAGGTTCCAAGAGGGGGAGGGGGAAGGCAAAACCCAGCGTTTCACCCGAGAAAGGAAATTCGGAGTTTTAAAAAGGCTTGTTTAAAAATACTAAAGTGTTTCTGAGACTATAATTACCATTTATCATCATAATAGAGGCTAAAGAACAAATAGAAAGTTCCTTAAATGGGCAAAATAGGTCCCCTTTAGGTGTATTTGTGTGTAGAGTGTGAGGTATTCTAGTCATTTTACTTCACACAGAGAAACTATTTGAGGATATTTTATCTAATATATTTTGTTTTTAGTTCATTTTATACTAAGCTTTTACACCCACTTCTTTCTACTGGATGCTACACTATATATGACGGAGGTGAATTAATGCCTTAAATCTGTATTTTTGCATATTTTTAAATACAAATGTTTTATGTGGTAAAACAAATGTGTGGTCCATTGAATATGTGGACTATTGAAAGAAAGCCACATAAGAAATAATAATAATAATAATTTTTTAAAAGTAAAAAAATAAGTAAAAATAAAGAAACAACTAATCTTGTCCCCGCAGGACAAGATTAGGTTTATTCAAGTCTGCCCTAAAGCAATATTTACATGCTTATATACAGGGTATATACACTGAACACATGGTAGAGAAGTAATCTATCACTACTGCAACTATTACAGGACAAAATCACTTATTATTGTAATGCTGAATCAAAACAGAAGATAGAAGAGTCATTCAGACTTGTTGATTTAAGTCAAGGATAACTTCGACATGAATGCTGTGAAATCTGCAGCATAAACATTCTAAAATATATTAATACAAATATACTCTGGTTATTGAACTGAAACAAACCAAGTAAAAAAACTGATCGTCGTTTCTTTGTCTTTCTGAATTCAATAAGACGTCACATAAAGAAAATGGCGGACTAGAGGGGCCTCTGGTGGAAGGGAGGTGATCCCACGCTGACCGGGCTGTGGATGTTTGAGTCATAGGAGCTGGGAGTCATTCCGACAATCTCATTCCCCTGTGGAGTCTCTCCAGACAGGAAGTCGTCCTCCTCCTCTTCGGAGCCCTGAGGGACAGAGTGAACGGACGGGGTGAGACAGACCGAATGAACAGACTGAGTGAATGGATAGAGTGAACAGACAAGGTGAGATAGATGGAGTGAGACAGAGTGAACGGACAGGGTGAGAGAGACAGGGTGAGACAGGTAGGGTGAACAGACCAGGTGAGACAGACAGAGTGAAGATATGGGGTGAGATAAACAAGGTTAGATGGGGTGAAGCTGAGTGAAAAGACAGTTAAGACAGACGGGGTGAAAAAACAGGGTGAGACAGAGTGAACAGATGGGGTGAGAGAGACGGGGTAAGATGGATGGGGTGAGACAGTCAGATTAAACAAGTGGGGTGAGACAGAGAGTGAACTGATGAGGTTAGACAGACAGAGTAGGACAGATGAGGTGAGACACAGAGTTGACAGACGGAGTGAGACAGAGAGTGAGCAGATGGAGTGAGAGAGACAGAGTGAAAAGACAGTTGAGATGGACAGAGTGAACAAATGGGGAGAGACAGACAGAATGAACAAACAGTGGGAGCAGACGGGGTGAGGCAGAAAGAGTGAACAAACGGGGTGAGAGAAAGAGTGATCAGATGGACGAGACAGACAAAATGAACAGATACGGGGAGATAGAGACAGACGGACGTTTCCCAGGTTATATATATATATATATATATCAGAGCAGTGAGGAAGTAACCCACCCGTGGTACTTTTTTACCAGGAGGAAGCTCCATGCCTGTTAGCTCCTCCCACACCTGGTACAGTGGCTCAATCATCTGACCAGACCTATGGACACACACACACACACACACACACACACACACACACACACACACACACACACACACACACACACACACACACACACACACACACACACACACAAACTCTTTAGCTTCCAAAAGTAATGTTACACATGTCAAGACAACAATATGAGCCTCCCGAGGGTAACGGGTGGGTGGTGTACCTCTTGAGCAGGTAGGGGTCAAAGGGGAAGACGCTGTCCAGTGGGTTGGTGTTGGTGGCAACACAGTCTCCTCCTGTCGAGCTGCGCACGACAGGCAACATGTAGCGGTTGTTCCTTTCTATGATGGAGTAACAGAACACCACCTGGTACTTCCTGCGACGAGACGAGAGCATGGAGAGAATTACATCCGTGTGCGTGTGTGTGTGTGTGTGCGCGCGCGCGCGTGCGTGTACCTTGTGATGGCAGCGAACATGTTGGTGACCAAAGGCAGGCAGACTTTGAGAGGGTTTAACTGACACATCACCACCCGCTCCAGGTTCAGACTCTGCAGGTAGTCCAGACCTAAGACAGTGAGACAAAGAGACAGCTGAGGGGGATGCGGCTGTCACTGCCACCCAAGTCTCATGGGGTTGAAGGAAGCCTACAGGGTTAGGGTCAGGGTTAGACTGTAGATAAAGATGACGTCACCCGTGTGCTCCTCATACTTCCCGGTTCATTCAAAAACGGGCATAGAGGCGGAGCACACACTCAGAGCTGGGTGGGCCCATGGTGCCGTCGCAACACCCTCAGTTCGTGCCACATCGGCCCACGTGTCAGTCAAGAGGCCCCGCCCTCAAATATGTGCAATTTTAAATGTCGATCAAATGAAAACGAGCAAGTTAGCACACAAATCCAACCCCAAATCACGGGGAAAGTGGGACTGATTGAAACCAAAACCCGAGTTTGTACCACACTTTCAAAATGTTTCATTCCTCTGAACCTCTGCAGTTGCCCCCAGTGGCCGCCCCGTGATCTGCACGTTTTTTCACTTCCTATTGTGCTTCATCCATCTGCACCGGAGGCTGCCCCTCGGCGTGGCTACATGGGTAGCACCCAGGTCTCAGGATCATAAGATCGCCCGTTTGAGTTCTGGTGTGGGACACCAAAACAGTTGCGGGTGCAAAATAGGGATCGACCGATTATCAGTTGGACCGATTATCGGTGCCGATTATGGCATTTTGATGCATCAGAGATCAATGTTGCTCCGGGGGCGGAGACAAACGGCGCCGAAGGGACGGCAGCGGCTCATACAACTCTATCGGACTGGACACCGGAACTGACTAAACAAACGCTCATTTTCCAGTGGAGAACATCCAACATGTATTGTGCCGTTAAAGGGGCAGAGAGACATTGCTCTAAATTTGACGCCAAACTTTTACTGCAAATTAATATCAGCTCCAAATATCAGTAATCGACCTCCTTGACAACTATTCATCAGTATCGGCCCTGAAAAAAACATATCGGTCAATCCCTAGTGACCTAGTCCTCGGTCCTGACTCTGCGGTTGGAAAAGATCCCCTGACATCATTCGCAAAGAGTCGGCGATTGCCACTGGGTTCAGGGCTAAATTTCCAACCAGGCTTTGTCCATCTGGCCACCTAATCCTCCCTCACTTCCGATTGGCTCAAATCACTTCCTCTCTCTCCACCACTCCTCCCCTGAGCACTCTGGCGCAGAATGGCTGCCATGCATCACCCAGGTGGGTGCTACACATTGGCGGTGGTTGAGGCGAGTCCCCACGTCTCTGTAAAGCGCTATTATTATTATTATGATTATTATGATTATGAACACTACGGTGAAGTAGAAGACGTGCAGCCATGCCTTTCCTCATACCTTTCTTCATGTTGCCCTCCAGCATGGCTCTGTGTCTGAAGACGACGGTGTAGAAGACGGCCTGGCAGGCCGAGTAGAAAGGAGCGTGGAGGCTGATGTCACAGCAGGTCTGCCTGCCGCTGCTGTCCTGATTGTCGATGTAGCGATGGATCCAGGAGATCAGCATGTCCACACAGGCCTGTACAGTGCTGGGGTATCACGGAATAACTGGATCAGCAGCTGGGTGATAGACTTGTTCTAAAACAGTGATTCTCAATCGGTGGGTCGTGACCCAAAAGTGGGACCTGTTTTCTTTGACTAACTGGGGAAAAAAAGAGTTCAGAAAAATAATCCCATGCTGTCTATCCACATTCCTGAACAGTAGGTGGCGATGATGGCCCGTAATGCTAATAGACACCTGCCATTATAGAGATAGAAGAAAAAGTTTGTTGACGTATGCTACTTGACCATGGAGAAACGCAAGTATGACGCCGACTACATGAAATATGGATTTTCTCATACTGAGGACAAAAAAGGACACATATGTACAATTTATTACCTTGCCACCCGCTGGTTGTTTTGTTTATCATTCAACTTTGTTTTTTTGTGTTCCCATACTGTGACATCTCCAGTTCAAACTGCTCCATCTTTTCACTAAATCAGAGAAGACAATTTCCCTCCATTTGGTTTCATGGCCCGTCACTAAGAGCAGACCGGTTTTGAATCACGAGTCTGGAAAACAGAAAATGTGAACTCACGACAAAGGGACGAACTTTGCTCGCGCCAGGAAGCTTCCCAAAAATCCAGCGGCGGCCTGGCGGAGGACGGCAGGCTGAGACGGGCTCTGCAGGATCTTCCACAGATGATCCAGGAAGGCCTCCGCCAGGGCCTAGCAACATGGAGCATGCATGAAGGTTACATGGACAGGAGGATGAATGTGTGATACAGTTAGGGCTTTCACACTGGCAGGGAGTCGGTACAGTTCTGTTTTCGGCTCCATGAGAACCATGGTGCTTTTTCGCATTCAAACCAGTTCAAAGGGAGGGAGGCCGCTATTCAGTGCGACACAGGCAGAAGTAAACATAAACAGTGTTTCCCCAGCAAGGGGCGGAAAGGGAGCGCGCGTATATTTGTGTGTGTGTGTGTGTGTGTGTGTGTGTGTGTGTGTGTGTGTGTGTGTGTGTGTACATGCATACGCATTGGGTCGAGACTCTGTTGTGCAATACAGAGAGCCGTCATGTAAATAAGATAAATAACAAAAGGCTTTTTGGTTTGTTTAAGAAAACAACATGGACACCTGTTCTATAGGAAAGGTAACCTTAAATGACTTCTAGCACTATATAGAAAATTAAATTAAAGGTGCAGTGTGTACGATTTTGGTCATTTTTATCACTTAAATATACAAATATATAAATATACAAGTATATATAGCAGCAGCAGCAGCAGCGGATATACTATGTCTCCTAAACAACCGGCCAGCTGCACGGGATGTGAGCAACTGACCCAGAATATTACCCAGCTCCTACAGAACATTGACAGCCTCCGTCAGATGCGTAACAGTGAGAACTTTGTTGACTCCATACTAGATAACTTGTCAGCAATAAATACCACAAAGCTAACAACAGCTAACGAACACAAACAGGATGCGATCCCAGATTGGCTGAAAATGTAGGCTAGTCCCGCCTTCTAAACAAGCACGTTTCACCCTCACAGGCGGCTCTCGGCCGACATCGTTCACTGCAAAACATAAACAATGCAAGGAAAGGCAACCGAGTTCAAAACGCTTTGTTCAAAGTCCCACTGTGCTATGACACATTAGCCTGAGCTAGCCTTGAGGCTAACAGATACAGCGCATTAGGAACAGTGTTGTTTCCTCAACACGGGAAACTGGTTATTGGAGCTTGTCCGCTAACGTTACAGGGTTCCTTTGCAGAGGTTTGAACCAAGAAGTCCGAATCTGTGATTCTGTTTCTCTCTTTGCCGGAGTCAGCTTCGGACAATGTCAGCAGGTCATTTAAAACTCTTGTTCAGTCGACGCGCTTGTATGGATCAATTCCAAGATTTTACTCGTTTTTTTGGAGATACTGAGCATTCGGATCAGGGTCCAGCTTATGTCGGTACGGTCCATCACCTTTATGTTTTGTACGGTCTATTTATACCTGTGTTTGTGCGTCTATCTCTGCAGCACCTTGTCTAACTCAGTAATGTCAACAAAGCCTGTTGCCTGCTAAAATAGTGCTGGTGGCCCAAAATGCATTGCCAGATCACGTGCCCTTTTGAGCCACAGTTAGGTTGAAGAGTGCCTCTATTTGATTGACATCCTCTAGTGTAGACACACGCCCACCCTCGGTTTGTGACGTCATAAATTGCCTTGTTTTGCAAACCGCGGGCTTTGCTGCTCCTGCTGAAGCTGCCTCCGTCTTATAAAGAGGTAAATTACTCAAACACGCGTTTAGGTCATTTTATGTGGTTTTGACCAGATTGTTAGTGATGCTTCTACACTACAACAGTGTGTTTACCTCCAAAAGTGAGGAAAACCACAACAGGTCCCCTTTAAGGATGGCTAATACAGAGAGACTCAGTGTGGCCGACTTATTTATCAAGGAGTTAGCAGAGAGACTGCCAAGTGTCATCCGTGAACTCAGGGGATTAGAATATCATTCTTCACACAGGGTCTCTTGACATTTTACACAGAAAAACTCCCTCTGAGATCCTGAAAAAACACTTCCTCCTGCTTTAGGAAAAGTTAAAGAGACTGTGACCATGTCTAGGTCTCTGGACCAATCCAAACCTGGAGATGAGGAGCAGAATCCTTCAGGTGACTTTCAGTCTTAAATACATGGCTGTCAACAACATGGTACACCCACGGTATCAGGTTTATCAACAACTTCAATATGTTTTGGAACCGTAAGGATCGTTATCAACCAGATGGAATTGAACCAAACATCACTGGCTCCAGACTGCTCGGCGCCAACCTGGTGCCTCCTCACTCCCCTGCCTGGCAGCACACAAAGTCAACAGTATCTCCTCTCCTCCCCCACCCAAACCTGACGGGGGGTCCAGCCAAAAATTCAAATTGCATATTCTTGGTTGAAACTTGGCTTGGAGGTGCTACTGGCGCAGCAGAACTGCTAGAAGCCTGTTCTCCAAATCATCAATTCTATCAGAGAGTCAGACAAAACAGGAGAGGGGGGGGTTGAAGTCTTTCTCTCTTAACACTTTGTGTGTAATGACATTGACCTGGGTGCTTTTACATCATTTGAATATCTTTCTGCAAAACTTAGGAAAGAACGAACAGCCCTTTTGATTACATTGTGTAGACCACCAAGATACTCGTCAGCCTTCCTATCAGGATTTGCAGAGCTAGTATCTATTGCCATCACTAGATGTGATGAGTTAATAATTAAGAGACCTGAACATCCCCATGAACAGTAAGAATGACTCCAGCGCCATGGAGTTTATGAAAGTGCTTGACCTCATCCAACACATACATGAAGCCACCCACCAGTTTGGTTCCACCCTGGACTTAGTAAAAACCACAGGGCTAAACATTGACAATGTCTCAGTAACTGAACTGCCCATATCTGATCATCATTGTGTGTTTTTTTACGCCACCTTAACCTCAGTAAAGGTTAAGAGAGAGTTTTTAATTCCTAAGAGACATATTGATGATGAAGCTGAGACCAGACTCACGATTCATCTCGATATATACAAAGAAACCATGACAGCCTATAACAAGGCAATACGTACAGCAAGAAAAAAATATTTCTTGACCCTGTGCCCACAGCATTCTTTAAACTGGTGTTCGACAATGTATCAAGTCACGAACTAACAATTATAAACACATCACTTCAAACTGGCATTTTTTCCAGACGCGTTCAAAACATCTGCTGTCAAACCCTTACTGAGGAAACCCTACTTGGATAGTAATGCACTAAGCAACTACAGACCAATTGCAAACCTCCCATTCATTAGTAATGTACTTGAGAGACATTATATGTTTTCATTGAATTCTATTTTATGCTCGCAGGAGTGGTATAGGCCATCACGACCTGGACCCTTGACCTCTTGCATTTTGAGGAGTAATATTTTTGAGAAATAGTCCTAGCCGAAATCTCCGACAGAGCAGGTTTTAAACTTAGCCTGAGCTTAAAAAAAAAAAAATATATATATATATATATTATTGTTGCTTTATCTCTTTCCCTTCTTATCGTGTTTCTAAATGCTCTTATGTTCCTTTTAATGTTCCTTCGTTTACTGTAAAGCACTTTGAGCTGCAATGTTGGTATGAAATGTGCTATACAAATAAAGTCTATTATTATTATTATTATTATTTATATATACAAATCTATCTAAAAATATTACTAAACAATTACATACTGACATTTTCATGGAATTCTAATGAAATCCTAAATCTAATAAAAGAAAATGAAACATTTAACTAAATGTCATGATAAGTGTGTGATATGGCACTATACAGAAAATTAAATGAAATAAGATCAACTTAAGCCTTGGTGTCCCCCCGATTAGAATGGTTGGGGAAATGCTGATTATAATTTATATAACACGACACACCCACTGATAATGTCTCGGTTCCCGTAGGAGAACCATCTTTTTTCGGTTCCTGCTGACCACCAACTGTTCAGGTTCCGAACCAATTTCTGTTTTAAGTCTGCGCGCGCCGGTACGGTTCCAATTTTGGTTCGGGAGCTGGAAGCGTGGCGGTTTCCTGCCAGTGTGAAAGCTCTAAGTGTGAGAAGAGGAAGCACTGACTAGTCTGAAGCTGCAGAGGTAGAACACTGTGTACTGCACGTGACTGGAAGCGTGCGTGGGCAGGATGAGTTTATCAAACACACTCATCAAGTCTTTGTACAGCTCCTTTGTCCTCTCCACGTGCAGAGAGCCTGAAGAGGACAACAAAATATTGATGAGCCCTGATACAACCCTTCATTCAGAATGGTCTCGTGGTGAGAAATAAGGTGATTTAAAGTAGAAGTTCATCTACCGTTGACGTGACACACGTCCTTGATGTAACACAGCATGACGGCCATGACGGTGTCCAGCCGCTCGGCCACTGGATGAGCCATCGCTGTCGCGCTGGGGGACGGATCTGCTGCCACGTCCTCATCCTGAGATAGAGAGACAGAGACAACTGTAGAAATGTAGAGACGAAAACAACATAAATGTAGAAAAATATATTGGGATTCACTGTAAACACTCTGTGGACAGGTTCCTACTGGGTCTTTAATTGAGATTTAATTTGGGTTATAGTGGTAAACAAAATACAAAATAGTATGTATGTCACAAGCTCACAATGTTGAAAATGTTGTTCAGCTGAACCACACTGATTCAAAATGAACTATGCTTCATATATTTTTTTTTATCTATTAATAAAATAAAAATCCTATTGAGATTTCTGCCCTTCCTTTTAAAATGTATTCATTTATAAATTGTAATTTTATATTATTATTAAAAATAAATACATAAAAAAATGAATGAAATTTTTATATGAATGAATGTATTGTTTATATTATATTTTTCTTATTAAAATGAATACTTAAATGAATCAATGAATGAATAAATGAAAAGAATAAAATACATAAAAAAATGAATGAACATTTTATATGAATGAATGTATTGTTTATATTATATTTTTCTTATTAAAATGAATACTTACATGAATCAATGAATGAATAAATGAATATTTTATGTGAATAAATCATTTTTAATATATCTTTTGAACTCAAAATAAATAAATGAATGACTGAATAATAAATTAATATAGTATTTCTATTCTATTTTTTGCATTAAAAATAAATATATGAATGAATGAATGAATATTTCATCTGAATGAATACATTATTTTTACTCTATCTTTTATTGAAAATAAATACATAAATAAATATATGAATGAATATTTTATACGAACGATTTTTTAAATTCTATTTTTGTATAGAAAATAAATGAATAAATAAATGAATGTTTTATATGAATGAATACATGATTTTGATTCTATTTTCTGACTGAACGAATGAATAAATGACGAAATAAATAAATAAGAGATGTCACGTCTCACAGAGGACACCTCACACCCCTGCTGTGTGTATTAGTTACCATGTCAAACAGCCCCTCCTCCGTCTGCTCTGCCCTGCTGCTCTGCCCTGCTCTGTCCTCTGCCTCCTCGATGTCTGAGCGCGACGCACTCACCTGAAACACATACAGAACATACATACATACATACATACATGTTATTAGTGTCCCGGAGCAGACGCGCGGGTATGTCTGAGAGATGGGTTTGGAGAATGGATGGAGACATATACACGGGTGCCTTTTCATTCGATCCATCCCACAAAAGAATGCCGTTATTGTCATTATATACAATGTACAACGAGATTGAAATGGATGTGCAAGGTGACAGAGAGGTGACACACTCACATCCAGTTTGAGCATCTTTTCAATGATGACCTCCATCATGGCTCGTCGGATGGATGGGATGTACACTGTCACCCTCAGCAGGTTGTGGATGTAACACTCCTGCGAACAGTCACAAGTGTATAGGACGGAGTGAAGGATTCAACGAATGCAGTGATGAAGTTGGATATTGCATCTGAATATCTCTGACTTTACCATTCTTTTCTGATATATATACTTTGGACTATGATTTATTTATTTATTTTTTAAGGTGCAGTGTGTAAGATTTTGGTTGGTTTTGGTCACTTCTATCTATAGAAATAGAATCACAAAACAGTTACGTAAAGCAATATCTACAAATGCATAACCATGACTTACAAATGCATGACTTGCTTTTTAAATAACCCTAAAAATGTTTACACCAGGAGCAGGTCCACCCTTTGGGGGCAGCCATGTTTTTACAGTAGAAAAACTGGACATACTCAACATATTTTGAGTTTGAATGACAACTGAAGTCTACCATAGGTTCTCCTGCATGCTCAAACAGGTGAGGGCGCGGTGATACAACATGCAACTTCACCACTAGATGTCACCAAATCATACACACTGTACCTTTAAAGATCACAACGTGCAACGACACCACGTAGAGAAGCACCGAACTTCCCGCACCAACTTTTAGAAAGGATCCCAGGAGAGGGCGGCAAACGTGAAGCGTTTGATTGAAATGTAAGATAGGAGCCGTTTTACTTTTATGCTTTTGATGTGTGCCTAGATACGCAATATATTTATTTTGATTTAAAAGGCACACTGTGTAGGATTTGGTGACATCTAGAGGTGAAGTTGCATGTTGGATCCATCAACTATTACCTGAGGAAAATCAACATCCATAAGGAAAATGTAAATCTGATCTCCAGCATCATTCTCTCACCAGAGTTCTGGAGGACTTCTGTATGAAAGGGAACTTCTCCAGCACAATGGGCATGAGGAAGCGACTGGTGCTGAAAGCCCAAAGCAAGATCACGTGTTTGCATATGTTGAAAGAGATGTAGAAATCAGTTATAAGTTTGCAGATGCAGATTAAGTGCAAACATTACAGAGAAGAGACGAGATGAAACCAACTTTGACGTAAAGAAACTCACGCTGGGACGTATCGGGCGATGAGCTGCAGGGCCCGGTGACACTGATCAAAGTTTCTGGGAAGGTCTTCAAAAAGAAAAGAGGGGGAAATCCATACATTCACTTGATTCATTTAACTGGTGTCAGATCAGATGTGTAGCTGCCATAAGCTGAATAAACACATGAAGTTAATGCGTTAATAAATATCTAAACATGTCAAACTCTTAAAGTATAATGAAAACATGAATAAGGAACATATAAGGCAGAACCAAAGTTTGGGTTGCCAAAAGTGGCGGGACATTTAAACGGGACCTATTAAGCCCATTTAAGGGGCTCTCGATTTGTTCTTTAGCCTCTATTATGATGATAAACGGTATCTATAGTCTCAGAAACGCTTTTGTTTTTTTAAACGAGCCCTTTTAAAAGTCAGGCATTCCTTATAAGGGTGAAACGGGGGGGTTTTGCCTCTCCCCCTGCCCTCTTGAAATGTCACTATCTCCAGATTGGCTGATAGGTAGGTGATCCCAGATTGCCTATAAATGTAGGGGAGTCCCGCCCTCTAAACAAGCACATTTCACCCTCACAGGCAGCTCTGAGCAGACGGCGTCAATGCAAAACAGAAACAATCCAAC
>JAFBJT010012083.1:37991-59150 GCA_016785325.1 Chascanopsetta lugubris | reverse complement strand
TACATTTGTTGAAAATATAATAATGATAATAACAATAATAATAATAATAATAATAATAATAATAATAATAATAATAATAATAATAATAATAATAATAATAATAATAACAACAACAGTATAGAACTGTTTGGTAATGCTAATCTTACCAAACAAAGTTTAAACAATTGACCAAAAATCTTCCACACTGCCCCTTTAAATTCGTTGAATTGCTCATCGCCACCACCTCACTGGTGCAATGGTGATTCGCCGCTCTCCCGTGTCTCTGCGCCTCCCTGCCTGTTGTTGGTGTCTCCCTGGCGTCACCAGTCCTGCCACCCCGACCCAGCGCTGTCAGAGCCGTCACCTCCTGAGCCTTCACCGCTCCACTTCTCTCACCCTGAGCTGCCATAAATCACGCATCAGCGCACCTCAATGTGTCTGAAATGTCTGGTACAGCAATTGAATTAACCTGCGTGTTTTCAAAACCCCTGTTATTTTTAAGGCGCAATCAATCACAGAGGTCCTGACCCCAACAACTCCAGGGCTGGAATTCACGTCACTGGGAACGGGCATTAAATACAAGTAGAATAATCACGTCCACGTTGAATTGAATGCAATTGTCACCCAATTTCAAATCAGTGACCTGACATACATAAAGGAAATCAAATGTATGAATTCAAATTGCACCGTATAGCCCACGAGATTTGTTCCTTAAGAGTTTCGATGTTCAGCAGATCCCTGCAGAAACACGCCCAGCCGCAGGGGCCGCTATTGTTTACACGTTATTAACTCATTTAACCCATTAAAATCCTGCAGGAATTATGTGTGGGGGCTGTACGGATTGATTTTAATAGCTGTGTATTATGGTGATAGGGGGCTCCAGGTTTCAGTCATGCAGCAGAGTGATCGTGGGTTATATCTAATTAGTGGGGGGATTATCCTCACCTCCACTTCTCGTGGACCTCGCCCCGCCCTCCGCCTATTGTCCACTGGCCTGAGTGGGATTGTTGTGCACAGGGGATTTTGAGTGGCTGTAAACGGGATTTGACAACTGTTATCCATTTAATTATAAATTTAAAAAAAAAAAACTGTAATGTTAATCACTATATGGCAGAAACTGGCGTGATGACTGGCTGTTGGTGAGATGATCAGCCGAATTAAACACTGGATGATCCCGGATTCCCTTTTACGCACGTGATTAACGCAGAGCCAAACTCTTATTCTGAAAGTCTAAATATGATTTTACAGTGCACCAATAAACTGCCTCACTGTTTAATGGCGGAGACATTACAGCTCTGATGTGTTTATACTCTTGTAAATTCCAGACTGTTTTCACACCGTGTTGTTTCGCGGGGGAAACATCTATTATCCTGTTATCACGGCCGTGCCAATGTCGCCGATGTGTGAGGGAATATTTACATGACTATATACCGTCAGGCCCTGAAAGGTTTTATGGCTTTGTAGTCACCTTCTTTCCCACTGGGACTCTGGTGCCATTTCCCAAACCCCTTCCAACTACACACGGGGCCTGCATGGCTGAGTCCAGTGCGTCATTACGCACAAAGCATGGGACCCTCGTGGAGTGGCCGTGCAGTGTGCAATGTTCTTTCAAAATAAATACATGCACAGGCTAATTGGGCTGCAAATGCAATCAGCACGGAAGACATGTGTCATGTGCATGGAGACATTTTACTATAACGCATGAAATGAACCTGAAATTGAATAATTAAGGGATTAAAGCATTATCAATGTAATGAATGCGTTTCCATTCGTGGGAATGCATGTGGATTTAAGCCCTGGGAACGTCAGGTGAATGAATGAATGCCTGAGTGAATGCATGAATGGGGGGGCTGTTTAGCGTCTGCGTCATGTCTTTGAAGTGCACTTATGCACCGACGGCTCCTTTTTGTCTGTGAGGAACGCTGCAATCGATGCCCTCGTTGGCGCATTTTCACAGTGAAACGTTACCTGCAGGACAGATCTGTCAATCAAAGGGGCCAATGCCATATAAATATCATCAGTGTGCGGGTCCTGCTACAGCCAGTTGACTTCCTCCTCTCTCTGGGTATACTCCACTCACATCTGGGACACGTGCGGTTGGATTACAGCTATTACCATGGGATCACTCCATCTCCTCACAGCAGTGCTTGTGTGCATGTGCTGTCACTTTGTGTCAGCTTGGTGCGTCTATTTGTTTTTGCTTTTTTAAGGGGATTATTTAACAAATACAAGGGATCAATGTGTGGGTGCTGGTGGTGCCGATTTGGAATTAACCCTTGTGTTCTGTTTTCCATCTATAGGACGGTGAATAATTTCCTCATGACAGGACCCAAGGTAAATATGATTCACTATTTCTAATTTGAGTGTACACTGTGTGCATGAAAGTATTTCCATGGAGCATAAACATACCATTTGTTTATCCTTGAGGTGTGTGTGTGTGTGTGTGTGTGTGTGTGTGTGTGTGTTATTCTAATAGAACCCTCTTGCTTTCTCCCCCAAGGCTTTTCTGACCTACACCAGCAGTGTGCAATTGGGCGCTCAGAGTGGAATCCAGGAATGTAAACACCAGTTTGCTTTGGAGAAGTGGAACTGCCCGGAGAGCACGCTCCAACTGTCCACGCACAACGGCCTGAGGAGTGGTAAGACACTTTTTAAGCCACGTCCAACATGTGCATGACACGCTGCTGTGTAGTGAGGTGGTGATGGGTTCAAGACCCGCATCACGCAACTTGGCTCATGCATGCGCTCAGGCATGAAGTTTAGAATTCAACACAGAGCTCGAGCATGGGCCATGACCCCCATATTAAAGTTGGAGTAAAACGTTGAATAGGACTCTCTGCAATAGCCTAATTCAACCGCGTTAAGGGATCCCAGATAATGGTTTTACGCACGGTTTGCGCGCGGCGTTGGAGCAGGTTTTACGCACAAATGAATCGATAGCACTGTGTAACATCAAGGTTTGCTTTCTTCACAACTGTTGCAGCCACAAGGGAGACGTCATTCGTCCACGCCATCAGTGCGGCCGGGGTGATGTACACGCTCACCAAGAACTGCAGCATGGGAGACTTTGACAACTGCGGCTGCGATGATTCCAGGATCGGACAGACAGGTACACTTTCACCACTGGAGAAATGAAGTGGGGGGGTTTTCTTTATTTTTTAAAGTGTTTTCAACGAAATGACAACGTGTCCCTCTAATCCTCAGGTGGTAGAGGGTGGATTTGGGGAGGCTGCAGTGACAATGTGGCGTTTGGAGAGAAGATCTCCAAACAGTTTGTGGACGCGCTGGAAGATGGACACGACTCGCGCGCAGCAGTCAACCTGCACAACAACGAGGCAGGCAGACTGGTAAGACGACTGACACCGGTTTAACCGTGAAGCTCGAACGGGCATCACTTGGGAGAAGCTTTTACGCATGAGATCGTGAAACTGAAATGATAACATGTCTTCTGTCGCCTGCAGGCGGTGAAAAGCACCATGAGGAGAGCCTGCAAGTGTCACGGAGTGTCCGGGAGCTGCAGCATCCAGACCTGCTGGATGCAGCTGGCCGACTTCCGGGAGGTTGGGAACTACCTGAAGCTGAAGCACGAGCACTCCAAGAAACTGGAGATGGACAAGAAGCCGGCCAGGGCGGGGAACAGCGCCGACAACCGGGGGGCCATCGCGCACGGGTTCCGCGGCATCCCGCGCACGGAGCTCATCTACCTGGAGGACTCCCCGGACTACTGCGTCAGGAACAAGAGCGTGGGCTTCCACGGCACCGAGGGCCGCGAGTGTGTGAAGGGCGGCAAGAACGCGTCCCTGTGGGAGAGGAGGAGCTGCCGCAGGCTGTGCAACGAGTGCGGCCTGCGGGTGGTGCGGAAGCTCATGGAGGTGGTGAGCAGCTGCAACTGCAAATTCCACTGGTGCTGCACGGTGAGGTGTGACAAATGCACGCAGGTCGTGACCAAGTATTACTGCGCGCGGCGAGAGAGTGGGAGGAGGCCGCAGAATAAAACGAGGCGCAGGCAGCGTGGGCGCGGGCAGTGATCGAGTCCCGACACTGACTCCGACTCATCACTCTTCATGCATGGCAACATTATGGACACATTGTTACACACTATCACACAGCTTGAAGCCTATGAATGCACTTGATCCATCATGAGTTGATGACGTTTCATATCTGGAGGAGCACAGCGATGCTCACGTGGAACCGTTGTTTGTATTTGTCTTTTTGTGAGTGTCTAAATATTTTTTAAATAAATAAAAAAAAAAAGATAATATTTTCCTAACATGTCTGACTCGGCGTGGTTTGTCAGATATGCCATTGTTTGTTTATTGGTGCCGTGGTGTCACAGTCTGCAGCAGGCTGCAGAACATAAACTGTCGCCTGTGATGCCTGCACCCTTTGAAGTGCGCATAAAGGCGTTTCCTGACGCCATCAGCCAATCAGCCTCCTGGGACCTCGGAGGGACAAAGCACAGGGGTCCCGTTTGTTCGTCTGATACATTTAAGGGGGAAAGTTGGAGCGCACAGGGTCCCAAGAACTTCATCTCTCCGCTTCTAGGGGCCAACAGAGGAAAATGACGCAAGTCTTATTTTGGTTCCTGCCTCTTTTGTGCAAACTGTGCACGGCTCATGCATGGTAAGATACTTTCTAATCCTTCTGTGTTTTGCATATATTCAAATGTAAGCTTTTTGGTTTCTAAACATCTCACTTCTTCCTCTCAGGGTGGCCAGTAACTTTCTCATGACGGGACCAAAGGTAAAAAAAAAAAGCTTGGATATTTTGAATGTGTCAAGTTGAGCACAGTGAAAGTGAAACGTGAGACAGTAAACTGTCGCTGCCTCTCCTGCAGGCCTATCTCACATATGCCAGGAGCGTGCAGGTGGGCGCCCGGAGTGGGATTGAGGAGTGCAAGCAGCAGTTTGCGTGGGATAAGTGGAACTGTCCCGACAGTGCAACGCAGCTCAAAGGCCTGAGAAGAGGTAGGTTGAAAAAACACACCCCAAAAAAAAAATAAAAAAAAACATTTGGAAAGTATATTTTAAGCCACAGATGAACGTTGCTTGCGCGTGAACAACTTAATGCAAAACTACACGTAAGCATAGATAACAGCCTGCACATGCATCATTATATGATATATGATACAAACGCCATAATAGATCATCTAATGCATATGAATGCGGGGCTATTAATGATCTATTTCTTTCACCATTCCATTACACATTCATTATTTGATCAAAAATCATTATCTATTTGACATATAAAGCACGTGTGCAGATGATTTATGCATGTTTGCAATGTTATTATTTATTATTATTAGTATTATTATTAGTATTATTATCATCATCATCATTCAATGCATCATGTACTTTAACTGACAGCCACCAGAGAGACTTCCTTCGTGCACGCCATCAGCGCAGCAGGGGTCATGTACACCCTGACCAGGAACTGTAGCCTGGGAGACCTGGACAACTGTGGCTGTGATGTGTCCAAAAACGGGAAAATCGGTAAGGATCGGACTCCACGTGACCCGATTATTCACATAAATCACACGGGGTTAAGATGCTCATCTGATTGGCCTATGTCGCGTGCATGTGCAGGTGGCCGTGGCTGGTTGTGGGGCGGCTGCAGTGACAACGTGGATTTCGGAGAGCGAGTGTCCAAACAGTACGTGGACGCTCAGGAGACGGGTCAGGACTCCAGAGCTGCTGTCAACCTGCACAACAACGAGGCTGGACGGCTGGTAGGTCTCAGACAGAATCGGTCCGCAGTCCCTCCTCTGACGTGGCATGATTTCAAAATCACTCATTCGCATCCATGACTCCGGTGCAGGCGGTGAGGGAAACGATGAAGCGCGTGTGCAGGTGCCACGGGATGTCCGAGAGTTGCAGCATCCGCACGTGCTGGACGCAGCTGTCCGACTTCACGGAGATCGGAAACTACCTGAAGACCAAACACGGCCAGGCCCAGAAGTTGGACATCGACAAGAGGCGCATGAGGGCCGGCAACAGCGCGGAGGGCCGCGGTGCCATCGTGGACGCGTTCGGCAGCATCTCCAAGGCGGAGCTCATCTACCTGGAGGAGTCGCCGGACTACTGCCGCCGGAACCTGAGCCTGGGCCTGTACGGCACCGAGGGTCGGGAGTGCGTGACGCACGGGGACAACCTAAGCCCGCGGGAGCGCAGGAGCTGCCGCAGGCTGTGCCACGAGTGCGGCCTGAGGGTGGAGGAGAGGCGCACGGAGGTGGTGAGCAGCTGCAACTGCAAATTCCACTGGTGCTGCAAGGTGAACTGCGAGGACTGTTCCCAGGTTATAGTGAAGCACGTGTGCGCCAAGAGGGAGGCTGGGAGCGGGTACAGACTGAGGCACCGTGGACCCAAATGAAGCATACACGTCGTTGGTCTTCCTGTTGTTAAACGCCTGTTTGCACTTTTCTCATTTTCCATGTTGTACATAGCTGAAGTTCTATTTATGAGGAGTTTTAATAAAGTCTAAAACAAGAGTCCCGAGTGTCATGTTTGATTTCAGCTAAAAAAATAAAAAAAACATAATTGTAACTATAGCATTTAAAAATGCAGTGTGTAAGATTCGGTGACCTCCAGAGGTAAAGTTGCATGTTGTATCCATCACCTCACCCTCACCCTTCTGAGCCTGCAGGAGAACCTATGAAAGACTTCAGTTGTCATTAAAACTCAAAAGATGTTTAGAATGTCCACTTGTACTACTGTAAAAACATGGCGGCCTCCATGGAGAGGACCCCCCTCCTCATGTAAAATTACATCGGTGGGCCCATTTTAGGGTAATCGGTAAAAAACACATTTACAGGATTGGAAATGTATGAAATATGTAAAAAGTATAAGTGACAAAAATCATACACACCGCACCCTTAATGAGTCCCACATGCACACATTCACACAACAGAGTGGACTCTGTTAAAGTGAGAAAGGACTGAATACACTTAACAGAGGATTACATGGATAAACATGGTGCCTTTCACACCTTCACAAGAGGTGTTGATCCAGGCCTGATCCACCGGCTCTACTTTGATGTCAACGTGTATTGATTTCACCCAAAAGAGCAGCAGAGCTTTGAAAGACAATTTAGGGGAAGTATTTCCACCTCCACAAGTTGGAGAGTATTTGGCTTGATAATCCACAGACAGTACTGTCACATCCCACAGGCAAATGCAAATCTCAACACATCAAAGCCGGAGGGAGAAACGTGAACCTTCACTGAAAAACTGCCCCGACAGCCAAAAACAGGGGGTCCAGTTAATACATAGAAAACTCAAGGGAGAGATGAATGTCTCATTTTCCGCCAAGAATGCCAGGTTAATTTCTAATCTTATCATTTGGAAGTAATTAGATCCTCCTCTCCTCCCACTGACCAATGTGTGTCTGAAAGAGCCATTCACACCTCCTCCCTCTGCCACCGCCCCGGCCCCCTGTATCTCTAAAAAATCTTCCTCTCAGCTGGATGTGTCATAAATCTGTCACTGACTCAGCTTAATGAGTGATGGCATGGATATTGCCTTCATCAGGGGGTCTATGCCTGGGGGAGGGAGGGGGGTTCTAACAGGAAAAAAAAGGAGGGGTACACGGCTAATTCACCGTCTTTACGGATCACTCTCAATAACAGGCTGAAATGTGTCATTGACCCAACAATGACACACAATTGTCTCACAGCAGACAAGAGAGACACACTTGGAAAGATTGCTGCAACAGACTGAATCATTTGTGAATATGGAACATCCAGGAATTGGCCCGTTATCAACAACCACACCAATTTACTATTACTCGAAGTCAAATGGAATTTGCTTGGCACTGTTGCATGTTTCTACTATAAACAAACCAAAAAAAAAAAAGGGACACAAGTGAAAACACAATCTCATTATCATAATACCTAGGAAGGGATGCAACAGCATGTTGGACTCATCCAAGGCCTAACTGTAAATTCAAAGCAGATGCACCATGTTCTCACAGATATTACATACAAAAATAGTGAATAAATAATAGAAAATGTGAAAAACACCCCGACTCTGTGAAATTTACAACACTGGGTTCTTCCATCACCTCTAACAAATCTTTCCACATTTCACAGGAATCCCTCCATAGATTTTGTTTTTAATTGTCCAAACAATGAGATGAACACACATAAATAAGTAATTCCCTACACTTGGGGGTTATAGCAACAGCAAGCTCGAGATATCCCCTTGATTATTCTAACTATATTATAAATATGAAAGAAAAAAAAGGAAATGGTCTGAAACTGTATCTGACTTATTTGAGATAAGATACTGTTAAAGAAAGAATTCACATATGCACCCAAGTGGAAAGGATTCCCCTGTGGGCTCAGGCCCTTATCATGTTTGATGGAAACTGTTTCAGCAGTTTTTCTACGGTCCTGCCAACAAACAATCCAACAAATCTCATCATTACATCATTAAAGTACTACAACATAAACGTATTTGGTTCAGCAGTGTTAAATAATTCAAAGGTAGCTTCAGCCCATGGACTCCAACGAACCAGCACTGCAGTAGAAATACAAACACTCATATGTAAATGTATATATTTCAGGGAAGAAGAGCACAAAGTAACTGTAAAGTCTGACAGTGGGACGAGCAGGTAATGCTCCAACAGACCTGAGCCCTCACTCTCATCTTTCCCCATTTGTCTGTTTGCCTCTGGGGACGTCCTGTATTTCCCATGCTGTCCTGCTGTGTGTTAATGAAGGTTTAGCTCCACTGGAGGCCCTCCAGTGCTCCGCCCCTCATCTCTGCTCTCCACTGGGTACATTATTGGTTCCATATTGGCCCCATATGATGCCGGTGGGATGACCACATTTGTTCTGCAATCCACATGAAAAGATATTTTCAGAGGCAGCGTAAAACAGTTCAAGGCCGGTGCAACGTTATACATCAGAACCCTTTCGGAACATTCACAGCTGAAGTGGGCTTTCTGATGACACTGTGCTTTTGCCTCCTCTACAGGGACAGGATTGTTGTCTTCCACTGGGAGCATGTTTCCCAATCAAGACAGAGGAGGAAAACGGCAGGAGGGTGGTTGATCGCCAACAAGGACCCCCCAGGAGCACTCATGTATTCACCCAGACATGCCTGGGGGGTTGCAGAGGGGGGGGCGTGGGATCTAAGCATGATTGATCATCCCCTCTTCCCTTCACCCCCCGCCCCCTCTCACCCGGGTGTGAGATGCCACAAGGACTGACGCGGGACACGCTGCAGTCAGGACATAAGGCCTGACAAGGGTTTCAACGTCACCTCGCTACGAATCAGAATAAGAAACACGTTTGAGATCACGACATCACTCGAAACATCAGACAGGCAAGCTAGAATTGAGATAAAGGCTACTAACACAGCTTTCAGCTGTCGTTTGCTTATACATGCGAGAAGCATAATGGGGCAGGTTCCACGTGAGGAGATATTCTCAGTAGTGTGTGCACACAGAGCACTTAAGTCTGGCATGTGTATTGAAAGTTTAAACTTTTTCACCATGCGTGTAAAAAGTGACAAAACACAAGTATGTTTATTGACATAGCTCTGAAACTTGTGAAAAGTGACTCTCACTGAAAAGGGAAAAAGGCCCTGGTGTTCAAGTAACATCCGTTTGCAGTGGTTGGTAGACCGACAGTGATAATGACCATGAGGGTCCCAACAATAATTAGGAGAAGGATGACAATCTGGATACAATGTACACGAACACGAGTCAAATAAAAACAATAATCATTACGTAAGAGTGTTTCTCCATAGACTGGAGTCTATAGACTGGAGACTTTACAGGGGTCAAAGGTGAACAAACCAAAACCTGTCTTCAAAAAGAGCTCTCCATGTTTTTACATCAGCTGAAGGCCATTATAGGTTCAGTTGAACACGTCCAAGGGAACATGGAACAATGTATATTCAGCTGGCTGCAATCTACAACTTCACCACAAGGTGACAATACATCTTACTCAGTGATGATCTAATTTCAGTGCAAACACCAAGAATACTGCTGAGACGAATGATTTTTGTGTACAGAAAAATCACTTTTCTGTTTGACACAGCCCAGAATGTCCACAAGAGGGCAGCATGGGCAAAGCTACAACTCACGCACTGACTAACTCCCTGAAACAAGGAACCAAACAACCTATGCACATGTGTAACATAAATTCTACCACATACATCTGTGTATGATGACCCGATCAAACACTTTGTTTGGTGGGTAATGCAAGTCATATAAATACAAACACACGCTCACACACATACACACGCACACACACACTTTTCAAGTAAAAGCTCACTCCATATCTATGAATGATCATATGAACAGTTCAATTCAACATTAGGCACAAAACTAAAAGGAATCAAACCATTATCACAATCATATTTTCATTCAAATTCAATTCTTTAATTTCCCCTGTGGGATGAATATATATACATATATATATATATATATATATATATATATGTATATGAAGTATCCACCCATCTCTCTATTCATCTATCTAATCATGCTAAATGTCTCTATTTACTTGAATACCCGAAGAGCACATTATTTCATGTACAAGGTGAGCTGCACCTAAACAACCTGAACACTTCCACAAAGTTACCAACAGATGGCGATGTTGTGAAGAGAAACATACAGATGCTGTGGGAACTCAAGATTTCATTTTATTCACTTTGCTGGTAACTGGCAATAGCTTGTGTAAGGATTTTTTGAGAAACAAGACAACTAACTTTTTAAAAATCTTTCTCATCATACTTTCCAACAGTGAAAAAAACAACAGCCTTGGATTTTTTGTCCGTCCTTACAATGAATGATTTATGGATCATCCAGGCTTTGGGTCCCAGTAGCTGTAGGGCATGGAGAGCAGACATCAAGCTCAAGTCGCTCTCAGAAAGCTGAACAAGGTCAGGAGTTGCCTCTCGCATATTTGATCCCTCTTCTGCCTCAGAATGACAAACCTATAGGTACGCAAATGTGCTGTTGAGACTACAAATGTGTGCATCTGTGGTTAGGGTCAACTTAAAAAGGCTTCCCCTCACACCAAAGTCAAAGTTCATATTAATTATCTGTAATCAAGGAGACTCTCCCCTCTTTTAATAGTCAATTTAATCACCCATGGTGTCATTTAATTGACTGTGCATATGTCTACTTTGTGAAAGTAGAAGCAAAATGTCAGTGTGTAAACTGAAAAGTTCACATCTTGCAGAATGGCCGGAAGAGTGCTTGATGCAGACTTGCTGCGCTGCGTCATTAGATCCCTGTCGTCTCTTTTTGTACGCTGCTGAGCAGCAGCTTCCCCGGGGTGGAGCAGATGATTACCCATCACACTCCCACACACACAGTCATACACAGGCTGCTGCTCTCTGAGGCCACAGACCATATCTCTGAAGCACAGAGCCAATGTTCTCTGCTGCTCCCTGCAGGTCTCTGACCCACAGCATCATCAGGCCTAATGTGGGTGTTTGTGTGTCAGTGTTTGTGTTTGTTAATTTTTGTGCCTTCATACAGGGCCCTTGTTTAGAAGTATTTTCAGGAATATATCAACAAATGTCACAGTATTCGCAATCAAATGGGGCATTTTTGTGGCATTTAATTACAGTTTCTTGCTACCTTTACCTTTATGTTTAGAACACACAGGGAGAGAGAGAGAAAGTATGTACCTCCACCACAAAGAAAATGAACTCCTTCCTTATGCTTCAGTCTCTGGTCAAGCTCGTAGGCATTGCGTCATCGCCTCGTGGATTCTTCAGACGTGGTAGGTTGTCAGGGGAGCCAACACAAACGATCAGATCACACAGCTTCAGTTGGGTTCGCACTGGAGGCAGAAAATCATGTTTTAGAATACAAATGTCAAGAAGTCTCAGTGCAAGACATATACTGTATATGGTACACATGAACATATAATTGGTGTGCAACCACTGATTACAGTACTAGTCAATTATCTAAGCAGTTGTCATATACTTGCGAGTAAAAACAGCAACATCTCCCATAACCCATTAAGCCCGCTTGTAAATACAAACTTTATTCGCCAAATTCATCAAACAAACAGAGTGAAAGTGAAAGAAGCAGACACAGTGTTGACAGTCAGACAGCATCTTGTATTGCTTTGCCTCGGTAAAAATCTGTCAGTGCATCCTTGTGTCTCACTGCTAAGACAATAAACTGAAAAAGAGAAAGCATGGAGTGTCACAGCAACGCGAAATCCTTCCAATTACAACGTTTAATATATGACAGCCCCCTGATGTTTGTTTCCAGCCCCCGAGTTCAAGGCAAGAGGACAGCCATAATTAAGACAGCAGAATGAGGAGATTACACTGACTGCCTCCTTGCCCACATCTGTCCCCTGTGGCAAAAAAGAAGTTGCAACACCACACCTCCCATCAAATGGCACGATGGAAAAGCCATGTGTGTTAAATCCTTCCGTTACTGCTATCTGCCCATCAGCAGAGCGTGATATGACAGACATCATGTAGCATCATGTACTTCCACACTACTGACGTCTACAAGAAAGGCTAAGCTGTGCAGCAGTTGGTGTACAATAATTCACTTCTATCACGTTTCAGATCTAGAATAACAGTTACATCATGCGCTTTGCATATTTGTAAATCTCCAGGGTCATCTTGCTGACATTGTGGAGGTGTGACGGGCGTGAATGGGGAGAAACCGTAATACGTACAAGCCAGTTGATTCATACAGTTGGACATGGACTCCAGCCCTTTCAGTATGTCGTCAACATCAATGTGGGTAGAGGAGGGAGCCTGCTCTCGGGTCTTGTCGGCATTTTCCATCTGAAAAACAAAGACAATGGAACAAAACAGGCTTAATGTCAATTATAACAAACACTTAAATCTAAGAAAGTCAAGTTGATTTGGTCATTTAAGTGCAATATTCAAATTAAGTTATACACTACAATACAAAACATACAATGCATTGGTTTTATTAGAGTTAAAACGCCTATATCTGTTTAAGCAAAGTGCAAGGCATCAGTTTGAACTGATGGAGCCTCTTGGATGAGGGGAAATGACTTCACTCAACTCGATCAAGTCCACTTGCCTACGAAAACCTTGTACTTTGTTGATACCATGACCGAGATGACTGAGAACAATCACAGATATATGCATTTACAAAAAACAGCACACATTCTCAATTTATCAATTCTTTATTTAATAAACTTAGGAGTACAACCATCAAATGACTTTGATACCAACAACACAAATGCCTCAAGCAGACATTTACTGATAACAACTCAAAACACTGCTTCATGCATACAATCACTAGCCACTTTAAATGGCAAACTTGTTCAAGTTGGTTTCTTAAAACTTACATGGATTAACTATCCTTAAATGGCCGTTGGTCAATCCAACAGAGCACCTTTGGGGATCTGGTGTAACAGGTGAGTGAGTCACATCATGAATGAGTAGCCAACAAATCCACAGCAACTGTGAGATGCCATCATGCAAATATGGTCCAACATTTGAGAGCAACGTTTCCAGCTCCTTGCAGAAATTGATGTCACCAGGAAATAAAGCAGTTCTAACAGGCAAAGATGGACCAATCCAAAAGGTGGCTGACAAATGTATTGCTGAATGAAACATTTAATACAAATGACTAGATTAGTGTAAATATAAGTAAATACAGTAACGTTTGAGCTACACGCCTCCACATAGAGATATGAGCTACAACAACAGAACAAGGAAACAGAATACTGATGAAGTTTTCTCCTATCCAGTTTTATCAATGTTGCTGCATTTACAATGAGTTCAGTGTAGTGAAGAGGAGAGTTGTGAAGAACTGGTATCTGAGAACACACACCACATGTGAGTCATGTATGCAGGGTCGGGTCAGTCTTTCATCACCGGCTGTGGGTCATGATCCCCACACACAGCCTCTCTGCAGTGCTGATAAGCTTGCATGAGCCTCTGCATGAGCGCCCCCAGCTCAGGACTTGTCTGCAGAGCCACCACGTCATAGGCCATCCAAGTCAGCTGCACTATACAAACACGAAGTCACGTCACGTCAGCATACAGTGCCTCTGAATCCTGGTAAAACTTTGGCTAATGCTTAACGTGACTCTGAAGTTCCTCACCTGATGTGTATTCAGCTGCCTCTATCATCTTCTCCAACTCGTTGTCCAGCTCCAATATTTCGTCATTTTCCTTCCGTGGACGCTCGTGGGACGAAGACGAGTCAGTCATCTGAATCACAACATGTAAACCCGACATGTTGGTTTTACACCAACAGTCAGTCAGGGAGTCCACTGTACAGAAGCTACTTGCTAGCTTGCTAACTAGCTAGCCGCTAGCTAACTTCAACGCCTCTCCCCGGCCGGAGACCGGGTGATGTCACTAGGAAGCTAACTACTGGCAGGAAGCTAGTGTTGAAGTCTTAATTATACTTCGCATTTAGATATATTGAACGTTTACTAACATGGCCAACAGCTTCCATTTGTTCTTTTAATTTACAATAAGAGTGGTTAACTGCTGTAAATACATTTTTAAAATGTCTTAAACTTACGTTACACACAGGTGACACAGAGTTTCTCCTGAAGAACTGTAAAACCTACGAATCACTGAAGTCTCGCGATATCACGAGTCAAAATGGATGCGCTTACGTTTTCAAATTAATCGTTGAAGCTTTTAGTTAAACGTTCTTCTAGCAGTCTTCGACATCATGCAGTATTTTCAGGTATGTTGAGCAAAAATAATTCACACGTATTTACTTATTTACTAGAAATGTGCGGAACCCCTAAAGTCCCCAAAAGATACACTTATCTTATATCCTGTTTGGGAAAATACTTTATTACTAATATTCAAATGAAAACGACTTTACCTGTACACATTTAGCATATCTTGCCTAAATGATATGAAGGCATAACATCTAATCACTTAAAAACGTTTTTGATAATCATATTTCAATGCTTGTTTTGGCCAAGAGTAGCCAAACAATGTTGTTTGGCAAAAAGTAAAAACATTAAATTGTTGAGCCCCAATCATAGTTTGGGAACAAAAAGTTGAATATAGAATAGTTGACTAGGCAGTTTATTCACCTTTATAGCAACTAATTTTAATACAAGAGGGAAATTAATTCAGTTATTATTGTTATTTGGAAAAGGTGAAATTCAACCTTCATCTACTGCAAGGTGTTGAAGTGGTAATTCAAACTATGTATTCCAAATTAGCCCAAAAATATATTATTTTTATATATCATATTTTCATATATTTTGTATTCCAATCTCTTTGAATGTGTTTTGTCTTAACAATGACAAGAATATATTTAATTAGACATAATCAATGTTTGAATAACTGCCTTTGTTGAAAATAATTTGATCAGTTAAGTGAAACAAAAACCTGTGAAGTGACCGAAGTTGCTGACAGCAGGGGAAAAAGTGAGAGTGCTCACCTGAGTCAACAGCCAATCAGAGGAGATGGGGCGTTTCCTGGGAAACAGATAAAGCAGGTGTGACAGGTGACATCTTGACATAAACCAAGGGCAAATAGACAAGAAAGGGTGGGGTAGGAGCAGTCTGCGTCTCGGAAGCTATTGAGATCTTTTCGGATCGCCTCACATTTAAATACTTACACAGGACTGAACAAGGAACTCTCAGGGGCCGACAAGAATTGTCTTTAAAGCTGTTTGTCAACAAAAGGAAGGACAACTGCACCTGCAGGGTGAGAAACTCATTTGACGATGTCTTCTTTTGAGACCCAGGGTCAGTCTCCTCCTCGATGTGGTCCTCAGTTCCCCAGCCTTGGACAGGAGCCCCCTGAGCTCAGCATGTACAGCGACTGTTACTACCCTCCGCCCTCGCTGCCAAGCCCCCAGCGCACCACCCCTACCTCCTACGACCTGAGCGACTACACCACCTCCTCACCAAACCCTTATCTCTGGTTCAACGGCACAGGGATCAACACGCCACCATACCTGGCCACCACCGGACCGTCCGGCAACCCCGGCCCACCCTTCGTCCCTCAGCACTACGGCATACAGAGGCCTTACCTGGGTCCGGCGGGAGCCCCGGGAGGGGAGCTGAGCTGGTTCTCTCTGCCCTCGCAGGAAGACCTGATGAAGCTGGTCAGGCCACCCTACTCCTACTCCGCTCTCATCGCCATGGCCATTCATGGAGCACCTGACAGGAGACTGACACTCAGTCAGATTTACCAGTACGTCGCAGACAACTTCCCTTTCTACAACAAGAGTAAAGCGGGCTGGCAGAACTCCATCAGACACAACCTGTCACTCAATGACTGCTTCAAAAAAGTACCCAGGGATGAAGATGATCCAGGTAATATTTCAAAATTCAAATGTCCTTTTTTTATTTATAACTCTGTCTTGAATTATTCTCTCTAACTTTAAAAAGCCTGTATGATTAATTCACTGTATTTCCTCTTGCTGTTTGATGATTTCACTTTTGAATATTGCAATGTAGTTTCCCAATTTCAAAGATCTAAACTCCCTTCTTTGATATCACAGGAAAGGGCAACTATTGGACGCTCGACCCCAACTGCGAGAAGATGTTCGACAACGGAAACTTCCGCCGCAAGAGAAAGAGGAAGTCTGACTCCCTCTCCGGAAGCGAAGGCAGTTCTGGGGCTCCAGAGTCAGGCGAAAGTGAGGGTGGGAGCCCCAAACTCTCATCGAACCCGGCCCTCAACATCTCCCCCACGCCAGACAGGATCCCCTCGCCATCGGCGCCGGGTCCCGCTCCCTGTCTGAGCAGCTTCCTGTCCGAGATGTCCGTAGTGACCTCCGCGGCGGCCGGCGAGGTGGGAGGCGACGGACTGAGCAGGCCGCTGCAGATCAACCTGGCTTTAGATGGGCCTCATAGATCTGTGCAGCCGGGGACCTTCAGCAGCTACTCCCCCAACTCGGTGGGCTCAGAATGGGTACCACAAGTGCCGGCTCCCCCTGTGCTCTCCTCCTCACCCACCCACACCTCCTTAGGGTACACAAACCCCATCCTGAGCCAGTACAGCAGCTCCAACGGGCATTTCTACCCCACTCTGGGCTCGTCGAGTATCATCTACCATCGCGAGGGCACAGAGGTCTAATAAGACAATATGGGAGACTTGATGGGAAAGTGTACCTGTTTTGTTTTGTTTTGGCAGTGAAAGACATGACACACACAAACACACACACACACACACACATAGTACATGTTTGCGCTGACTGCAGCGTCGAGATCACAACGGTGTGTGACAGCCGAGTCAGAAGGCTTTGATTCTCACAGGAACGGCTGAGTCAGCGACAAGCGTCACTCCCTGAAACCACATTTGGCCCCTCTATCAGATCCTCAGTCAGCTCTTATTCAATCCGTAGGCGCTCTCTATCAGATCTGACTCAATATTCACAGATTCTAGATGTGATCTGCTGACACTAGACCATTCCACACAGCTATCTGTGATTCTCTGATGCTATCTGACACACACAATGCCCAGGCAGCACATTTAGAGGAGTAGTTAAGTTACACCATTGTCTACGACATGTTGTGTCGTCACAATGGCTTTGTTAGAATCCGAAGAAGAAAGGTTTTACTCCTTAGTTCAACTCTTTGGTGAACTTACAGTTTTGTTATTTGATATAAAAGTGTAAATATTTGTACGTGCTGTGTAACATTATACATTTGTATTGTTGGTTTCTTGGTGTTCGACATACCTTCTTCATGTATGGTGTTCTTGTTGTGTTTTTGTTATGAATAAAATATTTTAGAGCTCTACACTGCATTCCTCAACTTTGTTGTTCTATAGTGTAACCCAATAAATATCAGATGCTACTACTTAAAGTTGCAGTGTGTAAGATTTTAGTTGTTTTTGTCACTTCTGAAAATATTACAAAACAATTACACACTGACATATTCATGAATTTATAATCAAGAAAATGGTTTATTTTTTCCCATTACCCTGAAATGGGCCCATTAATGTATATTTACACAAACAGGAGAATCCTCTCTATGGAGGCCGCCATGTTTTTACAGTGTGAAAAGTGGACTTAAACACCTTTTGAGTTTTACCGACACGTGAAGTCTACCATAGGTTCTCCTTCGTGCTCAGAAGGGTGAGGGTGAGGTGATGGATACAACATACAACTTCACCTATAGATGCCACCAAATCGTACACACTGCACCTATAATGAATCTCTACCTACAGCCCCGCCCCCACCCCTGAGAAACACAGCTTAAGACAATGGCGTCTCACTGACAGAAAACAGTCCTGCTAAAAAAGCGATGACCAGCAGCACAGATCCTGCATGTCAGTGTAACCTGATCCGTGTGTGATTGATAGTTAACTGATTCTGCTTAACAGTGAGAATCCACATTCCCAGGCTGCTGTCTGTCTGTTCCTCTCGCTCCACGGCGCTAAACACTCTCTGTCACACGATCTGCACACAGATATTGCTGACTGGATGCAGGCAGCTTTATTGGGGCAGAGGGACCAACTGCAAAAGCTCTAAAGATGCTGAAGCGGGAAATAAATGCTGACTAAGCACTGATGGAACACGGCTCTCCACAACGTGTTGATTCATAATTACTGGATGAGCTGGCTTGAGGGATTTGAGAGCAAAGAATTAACATTGTGCGACAAATTGGACAGGTCAACAGGTCAACAGGTGGAATTTTGTTCTTTTTAATCCTTTTTTCTTCCTTGTCACATGCACAGAGCAACAAGTGTATACTGAACGAAGGTACTGGTGTTTTCTGTCATTAAAATGAAACCATTAGTGAACAGTAGCAATGTGAGAGATATAATATTTTCTAAATGCATATTTTACATATTGATATAACCGGAAATGCATAATGGCAATATTTTTGGGTCTGTCCTTTAATCCAGTTCATCCAGATATGCTTTTTAAGTCAATGTTGTCTCATGTTGATAACTCAACTTCACTCTGTTCAAAGAAAAAAAAACATGAAATAAAATGAAAATTAAAAATCATTATCATGTAAAAGTATACTTTCAATGTCCATTAAAAAACTTTAACATGCATCTTTCTTTATAAAAAATTAGTGAATTATCTTTATTAAACCATAATCTGGGAGGGGTAAAGAGCATCGTTGCACAAAATGTTGATGGACAGACACTTGAGACTATATGCAAGCAATATATACAGTAAAATGTAGGCTTTCTTAAAACAGATATTCATTTTATAGCGTATAGTGATATTACAGAAGATAAAATCACACAGTTGGATGTTATCACACTTGGATATGTTCTTTAATGGCACCTGGATAAAAGCCCGTCGAACCTGAGGGCAGACACACTATATGTTATGATGCAGACTGTATTTTATCTGTAATCTAATATATGATATTTCATATAAAATGTAAAACATTACTATGAGTCCACAATTACACCACAGTTCAATACAAGTCCTTTATTCTCCCAACTTTTAGTTCAACCGGACACATTTAATTGTGCAGCGGCAGTGGCTCAGTGGATAGAGCAGCAATGGCTGGTTCAAATCCACCTTAAGACAGGTGCTGTGTCACTGGCCACGACACTGATACCCCCATAGCCCAGTGTGCGCTGGTGGGAATAACCTGTGACCCAGCTCTCTGGGTAAGTGGTTGAAAATGAACTCACGTGACTCATCAATTGTGACTTTCACTTTACTGCGGGTTTGTCAGTTATCACACATGTACTTTATATAGAGCATTGTGATACATAACATCCTGTCTATGCATCAGGTGGAATCGAATCGAATAACATTTACTTGAACATGAATCACACAATATATAATGTTCAACAGATGCATTTATCCAGTAGAAATAACACATTCTATAAAGTGCACTGTACATATAACATCAAAGACGGCATATGGAATAGTTACACATCTACAATATACCACGGTCAAGAATTACAACCCCTGTCAAAACAATGGGGGTATATTTAGCCCAGCAACAAACCTGGGCTTTATTCTAAAGATCTGCAAAATTTGAGTTAACTGTTTTTTTTTTCTTTCCGTCCCTTCAGTTCTTCAGTTATCCTCTGCATGTTATTGAAATAAATATAAAAGCGTGGATTGGTGTCAGCCCTAGGCCTTTATTTACCCTGAAACACAGGCAGCATGACAGCCATTTACACTAAACACAGAGAGTGAGGGGGGGCAGAAGGAAGGGATGAAAGAAAGAAAGAACGAAAGAAAGAAAGAAAGAAAGAAAGAAAGAAAGAAAGAAAGAAAGCTTATGAAACAAAGAAAGAAAAACTTTTAACACAGATCAAGTGGAATTGGACATCCCGGCAGATTTTTAAAAAAAAATGGATTTGTAGGAGATTAGAGGATCAACTTCTCCAAATTTGCATAACTGATTTCAAAGCTGGTGATGAGGTTGCAGGAACGCCCGAGTCCTGCTATATTAGTTTCATCACACTCCCGCTCATATCTGATTGCGGTGTCTTGTCTCAAACTGTGCCATAAACCTCAGATCTAATTTAGGATCATCACGCTTGTGCCAAATTCCTACGCAAATTCAGACCAATGTACCTTCAGACGTTCAGATAGCTGATCGGGAGCATTTGAAGCAACGTGACAAGATAGAAGTGGGATTGAGACAAATAAAGCATAAATGGATTTCAGTATTCCAACAAGTGAGAATGGTTTTGGCTCAGTGAAAAGTGGTTGCAGGTGAGAGATGGAGCAGGGGTGGCCTGAGTGTATCTGCCAACAGCAACATAGCTGGGCTTTTGTCTCCATGAACAGCAGATATCACCTTCTGCTGTCCTATTCAGACAGTTTCAGACGGATGCAAATTTGTAACCGTTAATCATGCCAACGGGACGGGGGATGACACGATTTTGGGAGGGAGGGAGGGAGGGAGAGCAGAGCGCCGTAATCCAGATGGAGATTTGCAGATAAAACGGAGGAGGAAAAAAAAAAACCTGAGGGATTTACCTTTACCGTCTCCCCCTCAGACCAAAGTCAATTTGCTTGTAACTCACAACACAATGTGCACCTCCATGTTTCGGAACTTCCCTGTGTTGGTTTGTCGGTTTTTCTATTTGGAGCTCACAGTCAAATCTGACATCAGAATATTGCGCTTTTTCTTCACTCTCTCCTGATCAGCCATTTAAAGGTGCAGTGTGTAAGATTTTTTGTCACTGTCTATTTGTAGGCAAAACATTTGCATCCTGGCATTTTCATAAATGTATCATCACCTAAATGTTTTTTTCTTTATCTTTCCATTACCCTAAAATGAGCC
>JAFBJT010012083.1:8716-36250 GCA_016785325.1 Chascanopsetta lugubris | reverse complement strand
AGGTGTGACTGAGCTGTGGTGGTCCAGGAAGAGCACGCGCAGCTTAATAGAGGAAGTGGAGCCGCTGGGCGCAGTCTGGATGGACACCGTCTATGGTCCGATGGTGGTGTAAGTCTGGGCTGTTTACACCGGAGGGTACAAAAGTACATCTACGGTGATTAGTTGTAACGAAGCCAAGGACAAGATACAATCAGGACAAACAGTGGAGGTTTCAAAGAAGATTAAAGGAAGAACATTGGAGGAGAGAAAGTTGTTTTGGCTTCACCTGACTTGCCGCGAGTTTTAATTAGGCCTCGGCAAGTGTTTCATCCCGCCTTCAGCGGCCGCGTCTTCCAGTGATCCACTTTGCCTCTGGCGGCACCGGCCCCTGGGAGGCGTCGGCGGCCCCCCGCTCCTTCCCCACTCCGACTTTGAGGAAAAAACGCCTAAAGAGGCTTCGTTTACTCGTCTCTCCCAGAGCTGAGCGTGTACGCGTAGCATCCAATCCCAGATGCTCCCTTCAGGTTAGCCCTAAGCTCTTCACCGCCCCCTCCTTCCTCCGGTCTTCTAATTATCTCCGAGTCAGAGATGTGTGCAGGCGGCACGCGTGAGGGTGGACTCCACCGGAACATCTGGAGGTTGCCGATGAAGGGATCTGCCTCCGGGATGCCTTTGCCTCTGCATCCATTGCGTGGGTCTTCTCTCATTTACACTCCTGTGGATCATCCAACGTCCCAAGACTCTCTCCCTCTTTGACGTCCCACCTCGCCACCCTCGCCGCTCCCCTGCGCCGCCACAGAGCGCTTGCACGCCCCCCCCCCCAGAGGAGAAGGATGCGCGTGGCATTTTAATGCCTCCTGGGAAACAGAGGGAATGAATGGCCGAGTCCGATTGTGTCCGCTAAGTCCGTTAAAGGTGCAGTGTGTACCATTTGGTGACGTCTAGAGGTGAAGTTGCATGTTGTTTCCATCACCTCACCCTCACCCTTCTGAACATGCAGGAGAACCTGTGGTCGACTTCAGTTGTCATTAAAACTCCAAAAAAAAATGATGTGTCCACTCTGGGCTACTGTAAAAACATGGCGGCCCCAATAGAGAGGACTTCCTCCCCGTGTAAATACACATTAATGGGCTCATTCAAGAGTCATGGGAACAAAAATACATTTTGGTGATTTGGGAAAATGTCAGTATGTAATTGTTTTGTAATATTTCTTCTACCAATAGAAGTGACAAAAATGGCACCAAAAAAAATCGTACACACTGCACCTTTAATGCCCTGATGAGTTATTTTTGTTTGCTCATGCGGCTCGTCAACCTCACCCCCTGATCTCTCTCGTTCAGTGTCATGGGTCACAGACGGCTCCCGTTATAAGCAATGATTCTGATTGTCGACGCGGCCGCGATTCGTCGCGTCGGGCTGCCGCAGGAAACGCGCCGTCCACGCCTTCTCGTCGGACACGCGCAAACAAGCGCCGCCACGAGCAACGTGTTGAACAAACCCCCCCCCCCCCCCCCCCCCCCCCCCCCCCCCCCCCCCCCCCCCCCCCCCCCCCCCCCGCACGCGGCCATCGCACCATTACACCTCAGTGAATCCCTCATCGCGCCCCGGAGGGCCGTGCCTGCGCGCCGCCGTATGTTCGGCCTACGCGCACGAGTCTGGCTCAAGCGCCGGCCCCTTCCTGCTGAGTAGAGCGAGGTGGATTTCCAGATGTCCAATCTGGGCGGCGGTGATAACGAGGAGTGCAGGAGTGTGGTTTCTCTTTTTTCAAAGTTTAAATTTACTCCTCGTGGCCTTTTGTACCTCCTCTTCTTGCTCCGCACTGCTGAGCTCAGCCACTCTTCAACATGTGCGGTGCGGCTCCGGAGGAAGGTTCCACATCAGCTGTAGTCGCTTGACCCAGAGTTTGGTTCATTTTAAAGGTGCAGTGTTTAAGATTTCGCTCATTTTTGTCACTTCTATTTGGAAAAAAGCAACAAAACAATGACATACTGACATTTTCATAATCATCGAAATGTATTATCATTTTTTTGTTGTCATTCAAACTCAAGAAATGTTTAGTATCGTTGAGGTGATGGATACAACATGCAACTTCACCTGTAGATGCCACCAAATCTTACACGACTGCACCTTCAAACGAAGCAATAACGAATTCAATTTATGCCTTTCCCCTATGCATGTAGATTTACTATTGATGTACATTCTATTTGATGATAAAGACGAGGGTTGGGTTCCTTTCTGGAGATTTAATATTCAACCACCTATGTTCATCACTCACTGTAGATACTCATTTCAGTGGAGAGCAGCGTGTCTTCAAACAATCAGACTGAATCCTCCTGGAACATCCGTCTGCAGCCTGACTCTTAGTCACACATTTGCAACTTTTTAAAAGCTCAACAACTCGAAAAGAACCCAGTGTTTACGACCTTCCTGGCACCAAATGACACCGTTAGGAAGTAGCTGGTGAACACAGTGAAGCAGGTGGGTTGTAAATGAGCGGATCTCTCACTCGGAGGGTTGAGCCGAGCCGAAGGCAGAGCGTTGGAGAAAGAGAATATTGAGCCTAGCATTCATTATGCGCGCCAGAAACAACAGCACCTCCAAAGGAATGCTAACGCTGCTGTGGATCTGCTGAATGTACAAGCAGAGCGCCGTTTGCTGACCGCATAACCTTAAAGGTGAGGGGTTATAAGGGTTCACGGGCGGGTTCTGTACTGCCCCCGTGTGGCCGGAATGTCACTCAGCAAAGATGAATTCCATTGATCGCTGTTTATAATATAATCATATCACTCTCTTGGTGCGTCACTTTAAAGCTGTTGTTTTGCTCGTATTGCGTTGTACAAAATGCCGTACGATGAACGCCAACATGTATGTTGGATCTCCATCTTGTTTGTACTCTCCGCCATCTTTGATTTGCATGTGACCGCTCATTTCATAATTATGACTTCACGATGACATACACGTACACAATTCAAGTTTGAATGTATCTCTATGCCTATTGGCTCTCACCGACGTGAGCACAGACCAACGAGTGCCACGATCAGCCAGTCGTCCGCCATGTTCCAATTTGCCCCGTTCCACTTTCTTAATGAAATATAAATGATTTGTCTCTGCGCACGATGGAACCACACGTCTCCGAGTTGGGCTTCGGCTCTGTTGCTGTGCTGCGTTGAGCTGGATGCTATTCCCAGAGGTGTGAGGAGCGATGGATGGAATCTGTAAACATGTTTGCACGTTCACCTCACGATGAACAAATTCAAGTATAAAGACGTAACTGTGCCACACTGCACCGTATCAGCGAGCCGTGTGTTTACCACTCCATTAGCTGTGTGCGGATTCTAATGTACCTCACTAAATAACAACTCATTTGTCAGAACGAGCAATTACTTTACACTTTGGGGCTTTCTGCCACCCCCGCCTCTTTCTCTCTCTCTCTCTCTCTCTCTCTCTCTCTCCCTCTCTCTCTGCAGTGCTGTGTTTTAGCAGTCTGTGAGGCGATCACTTCTCTTCCCCCTTGCCAGACTGGGTATACGCAGGTATGTCACGACTGTGTTGTCGTGGCAACCTCAACTTGAGGACTGAACTCGTCCTCTTTCACGTGATTTTAACAATGTACAAAACTGTCCACATCTCACGTGGGGATGTGGCTGCGACACTCGAAAGTGCACATTGCCCTCCTCCTCCTCCTCCTCCTCCTCCTCCTCCATCGTGTCTCCGTCTGTGTCTAATCGAAGGGTGAAGAAAGATGTGAAGGGCGCAACCAACCGTGGCGCCGGGCAGCGGCAACCATGATGTTGTCTGTTATTGTGGTGAATCAGCAGTCGTGATGGAGAGAACGTTTCTTCAGGTCCACTACGTTATCCTTTGCATTTTTACGAGCAGGAAGGTTTTCGACAGAATTCAAAGGGATCTCGCGAGCGTGTCCTCGGCTGCAAAACTAATTCCATTAAGGTGAGCTGACGTTGTCTTGATGAGAAAAGTAAACATCATAGCTGACTTTAACTTCTCTTGACCTGATTAATAAAAAGCCTCTCGCTCGTCCCAGCGGCACAGACGGTGCTCTGTGAATTCTTCTTTTTCATTGGCCCTAAAAGCTGAGTCTTGTTTCCTCAGCAGACCCAGAAAAGCCTTTTCCACCCTTTAATAGACGAACTCAAAGCTGAAGGAATTCTTCTCACCGCGCGAGGCCATTCACAGTGCAGCTCCTTTGTGCCGGTGGTAAACGGTAAAAGTGAAAATGGGGTCCAAGTGGTTCGGCCGCACAGAAATCGTCCAGCTTTTAAAATGCCTTGTTGTTCTTTGTTTGTTGCGCACTCGTTCTCCGTCCCGGGCGACTTTGCGTTCTGTGGAATAAATCAGTGAAATTGTTCAACTCCGAGGAATTATCAAAACACACTGAGTTTCTAAAGGCAAAAAGTCCAACGATAAGTTGGTGTTTTTGCCGAAGGCTCCGCACAGTCAAAGCCAAACCCTGACTCCACTCAGCTGTTTGTTGCCAAGTGTGAGACCCAAAGACCCAACAGTCCCAAAGTATTCTCTCTTCCGTTTTCATCCATTACAGAGTGTTTTTCTAACCCTCCACTCAAACACTTGTTACAAACCATGGAGTCAAAACAAGAGTTCGACTCCTTAACCTACAAACTTGATCAACAGGCAATTTAGAATTCTAAAATACAGTCTCTAAACCAGCTTCTACTTCATGTAACCGATATACCCTTTTACTCGTAGACGAAAAAATGGCCCAAGTTATATAAAAAACGTCTTTTAAATTGCAGTTGAATCAGTAGAATGCTACATTTCTATTTCCCCAGTTGTGGTCAGGGTGTGAGGTGGCATTTTTAGGGACTATTAACTATTTGTTTTTAAAAACAGGCTCCCCCGAGAAAATGATTTCAATAAATCAGAATCAAATGAACAGAATATTATTTAGCATTATTGTTTTGATGGCGTAGATGATGGAAACAATTGTTTCACTGTGTCTGATGCTGCACAACTTCTTGTTAAAACAAATCAATGGTTTCTGACATGAAACCCGAGTGCCGTTACTTTGCAACAGCTACAGTAGGTGATGGAAAAGTTATACTGTCCCCTACTGACATGGCATATGTACTGCATCACTTTATTTTGCGTATTCGTCTGAATGAGAATATTTCTGACTTTACATTTTTTACCCAAAAACATCAAAATCCAAAAGGAAATGTATTGTGTTTTTCCTTCTTTTGGCACTGTCAATTTAGAATTTCTTTTCTCATTGAAAATGTGCGGTCTGATGCACAAACATCGTACCTGCCAGAATGGCATCATGTGCTGTGACAGATGGCGATCCAGTCAGTTCGAGCCGACACTGCAATCTGCAACACAACAGAGTAGGTTTACACTGGACGGCCACAAGCTACGAGTTGCCAGTATCACGGAGCCACAGATGGAGTCGTAATTCGCCCCCTATTTAAGGGTTTATGTCACCTAATGAAATGTTTGCGTAAATAAGAATCATGATTTTGGGAGGAAAAAGACCTCCTGTTGCTCTTAAAGATACAAACAAAAGCTCATTCACACACACACACACACACACACACGCACACACACACACACACACACACACACACACACGTCACAGCATGGTGTCAGAGGGATCCCCTGCAGTGACTCCTGCTGTGGCCCCCTGCCGCCATGTGATCTGATGGGGAAGAGTGCGGAAGGCGCCTTTAAACTGTCGTCACTGATTGACAATTCGCCGTTTCCTCTGAAGGCTGTCGGACACGCGAGTTCCTGCCTTTGACTGACGTCGCCTTTCGAGGGCCAAGGAGACGGGCGGGAGGCGGAGGGAGTGTGATGAGTCATGGCGCAGCAGGGGAAACTATTCATTATCACTCCATTCATCCCCAGGAGCCTCTGAGTGTCCGAACGCAGCGTTATGGTTAAAGAGCCCAACGGCGCAACTTCGTTTGACATCGCGCGGAACAACTCGCTGGGGTTTGCGACTTCGCCGCAACGCGCTCGGTCAATCGATGCACCTGAAATCAGTGACAGTAAACCGTCCCTCCATTCCTTCTCCTGTAGGCGTCACTCGCTCGAGTTAAACGGAACAATTCAAAGTGTTTCACATAACAGAGTCGTTTGAAAATGGGCCCCATGGGTTTCTGGTATGGAACCTTTCCCATTACAGCAAAGTAAAGAATGTACAGAGGCATGAAAACCCCCTGGGGCTGTGGGGGAAAAGATGTAAATAGCAAATGGAATAACACATTTGCCACTTAAAGCACTTTACTGTGTGTTCGTCTGTATCTTCCACACGTAGTGCGCAGGCATCAGGGACACTTACCGTATCCCGCCCAGGGACCTTATTTAATCGGGGGGTCCTGGATATCAAGCCTCCAACCCTTTCATTGGTGGATGGACCCCCCCCCCCCCCCCCCCCCCCCCCCCCCCCCCCCCCCCCCCCCCCCCCCTGTCTGCTTCTGAAGCCATAGCTATGAATGAGGTTGCCAGGCAGCTGGTACAGAAATCTCACTGGAATAACACATTTGCCACTTAAAGCACTTTACTGTGTGTTCGTCTGTATCTTCCACACGTAGTGCGCAGGCATCAGGGACACTTACCGTATCCCGCCCAGGGACCTTATTTAATCGGGGGGTCCTGGATATCAAGCCCCCAACCCTTTCATTGGGGGGGGGCCCCCCCCCCCCCCCCTGTCTGCTTCTGAAGCCATAGCTATGAATGAGGTTGCCAGGCAGCTGGTACAGAAATCTGACTCTAGATCTGTCCAAGGACCGAAACAGCTTTGCATGTGAAAGGCACATTGTGAATGCTCATGTTTCCAGAACCTTGACCCCAGGCGTGTACGTGCTTTTTCTCTTACTGCGCTGCCTTTCAAGCACTAGCTTTTACACTCGTGCAATCAGAGCTGCACAACATGTAACTGTGAGATGTACCTGAGCGAGTGCAAATTAAAGAGCAGGCCAATAGAGAGCGGCGGCAGCAGCAGCAGCAGCAGCAGCAGCAGCGGCAGCAGCAGCAGCAGCAGCAGCATGTGTTTAATCACAGACTTGGAGTCAATGGGCTAAAACACTCGAGTCAAACTTGTGTGGCCCACAACATTGCCCATGAACTCACCTCACAAGTATGGAAAAGCATAAACAATATTTGTGACTTAAATCAGTAATAGCTTCATGAGCAATAATCAAATGTGAGGACAGCTATTTTGCAACACGTTGTGTAGTGATCACATGTAGTCCCACAATTACGTCGATAGCAACCATAGTGCTGATGTGGCCCTTGGTGAGAATGAGTTGCACACCCCTGAGCTAAAGGTACAGCGAAGGTGTTAACCCTTAAGGCCATTTCCTACTCCGCAAGAGGCGAGAACTCTGTGTTTGCTCCCGGGGCTGCATTTTGGCATCGCCGCCATCCCGTGGCTTCGTCCCTCCACGGCGGCGAACCCACGGCGGCGGCCATCTCTCCGCCCTCCCTCCCTCCCTCCCTCCCTCCCTCCGCCTCCATCCATCGGCGCATCCACCCACCCACCCATCCGCCCGGCACTCCCACTTCTTGTGAAGTATGTTATGTCCTGGCCAATAAGAACTTAGCTCTCGTTCTCGCGGCCCTACTTGCGGAGCCTGTAACGGCCTTTAGTGTTGCACTCGAAAGCAGGAGTTAGTGCTGTTGGTCACCAAAGTGAGTCATCGAGGAGTTGAAGTATCTGTTTATCGACCAGTAACGACCTGGAGCGCACGGACATTACACTGCTCGTGCTCTACTGTCGTCTAAGCCTCGGCCACAATCACACAACGGGTGAAAACTGCCCCGGTCTGTGCGACTCAATGTCCCACATCCTCCGAGTCAATCGTATGAATGTCTGATGCGAGATTTGATCAACAAACGTACAGACGCATAAAAGATGATAAGAGGAAGTTGGAATAGTAAATAAGTTTAATACTTTGAGGCGCAATGGCTCCTTCCTGTTTGATGCGGATCGAAATGACAGCGAGCGTAAACAGTGCAGGGATGGAGCCTTTCGTCTTCAGGCGGTGAGTCGTGTTGACGAGTCGTCATCACAGCTCTGGTGACTTAATCCACAGAGTTGTTTTTTCTGGCCGCTGGTTCTGAAACATGCACCAGAGACCCCAGAGAGTATTTCTGGAGTCTTGCATCAGAAGAAGTTCTCACACACAGACGCACGGAGCTGCAGCCGATGGGGTACAAGCTCCACCAGGGGAGGAAATTCAAATGTGTTGGAATAGTGTTAGCAATTATCACCACTTCTCGTCCGTATTTAGTTACGAGCAAAGTACAAATTTTGGCTCTTTACTTTCAGTCATGAATGCAGCTCAGGGACAGTTCTGACACTTGGATCTTAGTTTTGCAGTTTTGGCCACTTCACAGTTCTGCCAGAACTAAGATGAGGGACAATTGCACGAAATAAGCGAAGCTTGAAATATGGTCAAACAATCACACACATATGATCCAAAGTTACTGACCAGACACTGTAAATGCACCAATGGTCAAATCTGACTACTCCAGCTTGGTTTCCCATATGATCGTGGAATACTGAATGCATTGAGGGAGTCCTCGTGTTTAGGATTGATCTATAACTAGTATGGTTTGACAAAGATCTGGATGGACTGTGACTGTGCCAAATGGGCCTTAAAGATGACGGAGCATAAAGCTTGACTCTGAATGATAGTTACACATTGAAAACACGTTTTCACGGACGTGAAAGTACCATTGTGCCATTGCAAGTTTCAACAATTCAATATCTGAAGTAATGAATGAAGTGAACTTTGATCGTGTCATGACTCCAGTTACTTCGACATCTTGTGGTAGACGACACGTAAACGTGGCAGCTGTTGAGCTGAGATCTAGGTCAGGCATCGTGGCTCAGGAGGCATCTTTGATGTTTTCCATTGTTTCACGTATGATGCAACCTTTTTATGAGCAAAGGAGTCAGACCCCGTCGATAATGTGATGAGATTCCTTCTCTGCGTGTATCTTCTTTCATAGCGACGCGATCTACGGGGATTAAGCTTCACAATGACTCCGTATACCCGATGATTCTAAGCTGTTTACGGTCCATCTGTCGCTGGTTTCTCTGCATTCCATTCACACGGTCCAAGACTTTTGGGTGGGACGGAGCTGATGCCGTTCAAATGTAATGCCCTTATCTCATCGCTGTGAATCTTGCATTTGGCAGCCTATATATTTGACTGTGACGTCTGCACTGCACCGTGGCAGGCTGCAAGTATCCCAGGGCTCATTACTGGTAAATCAACCTGCCACCGCCACGCAGGCACGCTGCCACAGATCCAAGATGGATGCATGAAGGTATCTCGTTGAAAGTTGTAAGTGTGTGTGAAGTGGGTTGCGTGTTTGCAGTGAGCGTTGTGTGAAGTTTGTAACTCCTGGGGAAAGTGTTTCCTGTTTTCATCCTGACCTTAATACTTACGAGGAAAGTGTGTTGGATTGAAATCTCTGTTTTTACTCTGAGAAACAGCAGCGATAGACGATGCTGAGCTTCTCTGAGGATTTCAGACTTTTGCCTTCATGCCTCATGTTGTGTTTACTTTGCCTCAACAACGCCTGAGGCACTGAACCCTGCTGTCTATCCCTGTGGAAAGGTGTTGTGCTACAGTGAGGGTACAGTGCTCTGTGTCCTCCGCAGAACGTGTGTGTGTGTGTGTGTGTGTGTGTGTGTGTGTGTGTGTGTGTGTGTGTGTGCACAAGGATGGATTCCATAGACCTGCACTTCCTCACCAATTCAACTATTCTCTCTCTCTCTCTCTCTCTTTCTCTCTCTCTCTCTCTCTCTCTGGGACTCGCAGATAAGAAAACGGCAGTAGCAACTGTAACTGTGTTTCCAGAAGCCGCCATTGTTTCCCCGAGACTGTGTTGAAGGGAGATTAAAAATAATAAGCAAACGGTGCCATTAGAAATTGCAGCAGGCGACAAAACATCCATTCCCGGTTTATTGTTGAACTGCTGCCCTGCCACTCTGCCCAGGCTGATAAAAGTTACACCACTGGCAGATCCCCCCCCCCCCCCCCCCCCCCCCCCCGAGCCCCCCCCCCCCCCCACCAACCCCCCAATCCCCCCTCTTGTCTGTGTTTATGCATTTATGCTTACTTTGCACTTAACATGAGGATATGGTGAATTTCAAAATCCAGACATGTGGACTTCCTCAGATGTTTCGCTCCAGTTTAAGTTGATGATGTTTAGAAAAGATGAATGTGTTTCCGTTGCAGATCTTCTGCGTTCACGTTAGCATCGACATTGTTCAATTCTGATTCAACTCCAATTCATTACAGATGAGATTTGAAGGTTTAATGTGAATTTTGACTGTCCTCTGAAATGTGTCATCAATAACCCAAAACCTCCAAAACCATTACTGGTGACATCTGATGAGATCTGGAGAACATGGAGAAGTTATCCAGCCACATGTCCAGAGATCCTCAGAAAGGTTCGATGGCTCACTCTTGCTGTTTTCGCAGCTTTTGCTCCCGAGCAGGTCGATTAAGACATTGTGCAAAAAGCTGCACAGACTCCTCACTGACGGCTTTCACTTCTATCTCATGTTGCATCTCTACATATCTGATATGTATCTCGAACTCAATACTGAACAGTCTGCTGTGAGAATCAGAATCGACAGCTGAATTTCTGTGTCCACACACGTCTTTAAAAAGTCAGATACGAAAACATCACATATGAGAGGTCGTCTCCTGAAGCAGTGTTTGGCTGTTTCCTCGGAGGAGAACCTGCTCTGATGTATAGATATAAATTAATCACATACGGTCATAAAAATACAAACAGCCAGATAATTAAATGGCCATGAAAACAATTATGAATATTATATGAATCCCATGGTTGGTGAATAAAGTATCTTATCTCTATATCGGTCCACTCAGTGCAGACAGATGCCTTTAATGCTGCGCATTGTACCTTTAAGAGTCGACAACCCATTCGGCTGACACGAAAACATGGCGACAGACACATTTGTTGGATTTGATTGTTATTTTATCACAGCACCGTTTTGCTGTTTATGTTTGACAGGCAGAACAGAGATTTGATGATGTCCCATTTTTCCAAACACACATTTCTCCTTTGACGTAACAAGAGGAAATGCTTGGAGGATGAAGAGTGAAGGATGTTTCATTATCTTGCAGAATGAGATCCCCCCCCCCCCAAATGCAATAAGGAGCAGGACATGGAGGCTCAGGCTCTGATAGCATCGCCGATACCACTTTTTCTTATTGTAACCTGTGCTGCACAACCACCGCACGAGGAGCCGCTCAGAGAACATGTCTCACAATTATATCAACCGGACTTGTCAAAGGCAGAGAGCCGTGCACCCAGATGGGTTTATTTTGGCATTTTATGATTGCCTGTGGCAGGTTATTAAGTTGTTACGATGCAGCCGAGACCCGAGTTCAAGCCTCGGCACCACAAGAAGCGATGATGAAGGATGAAAATGGAAATGCACACCTATTCATCATGAGACTGATTTATTGAGCGCTGACCTCTGTGGTCAGCTGGTAAATAACTCACCATATCTATAAGGTGCTGCAGTGGCTGGTGGCTTTGTTCAATTGTTCCAAACAAAAAGGGGAGGATCAGGACACAGGGCTATTGATTGGGTGTTATTGCAAAGGGATTACTTGCAAATTGACATAGTTCCATGAATTATGAGAAGATGGCGGTGGTTTGCGAGCTGGTGCATCCTCAATCTTCTTAGTTTGTTTGCGACATAAAATTGGCACATTAAACACAAGCAGCCTCGGGTTCTATGCTCATGTGTACACTCTGCACCATTGTGGTTCCTGGTTTGAGGCTTTACTTTCCTATAACACAGATAAATGTGTAAATATATATCTCTATATATGTATCTATATCTCTCTCTCTCTCTCTCTCTATATATAATTGATGAATATATATATATATATATATATATATATATATGTCTTATTTACCCAAACTTTTCACATTGTTTTGTCTTTTATGAGTATTTAATTATTATTATTTTATTTCTGAAAATCAACTAAGCTTCTACTTTGAAAAGATATATAATTATGAGGAAATCACTGGTCCTTGATAGTTCAACCGTAGATTTAATAGTTCAAACTACTCTTCGTGTTTGTTGACTGGAATCATCTAATTGATCCTCCAGCTCGGCTCCAAACCGGCCTCTTCTCCGAATGCAGTGCGCAATCGCTGCTTTTCCCATTTTTCTGTCTTTTCCGGGAGTCGACAGAAGTCGTAAATGTGCTGCTAAATCTGTGCCACTTCAAAGCTGTTCTCCTCTGCTCTTTTGCCAGGGTCAACACAGATAGCCAACTCCTATCTGCCTCCCCAGGCAAGACTTAGAGCTTTGACTGTTGGTTTGTGGTTAGCGTTCAGACTTGGCTGCAACATTCAGCCGGCCAGCAGCAGCAGCAGCAGCAGCAGCAGCAGCAGCAGCAGCAGCAGCAGCAGCAGCAGCAGCAGCAGCAGCAGCAGCAGCAGCAGAGGCAGCAACGATACACACATGAGAGCTGGAGCAGAGAGAACAATATGAAAAAGATATATATTGGCAAAACTGCCCTGAAAACCCAGAGAAATGGTTGCAAACATCCGAAAAGAAGGTGAGTTAGTCTGGGGACTTTCCTCCCCCTCCTTCCTTATAACATCAGCCTCATTATCAGGGAATTCATCTCATCCATGTTAATGGATTCTCACGCGGAGATCGCCGCCATTAAAAAGCCATTTCAAACACCACGTGTCACACGTTCACAACCATCACTCATCCCCGCATCCCTCGGCATGAATCAGCCGACGACTACATCAAAGTTAACCCCTCGCTGGATTTCGCCGACTGACTCGTGATACCCTGTGGGGGGGAAAAAGAAGAAAAAAAATCGATCCCAGTTTGTAGACTCAATTAAAGCGCCTTTACTTAGCGATAAGAGCCCCGGGCGCTTTTCACAGGCTCCAACAGCTCTCTGGATCTCCGCCCATGTCATTTTACAACATCACTGGCGGCTGTTAGACAACAGGGAGGTTGCGGAGACTGAGGGAAGTTGTGGTGCGAGGCCGGTGGAGTGTGAGGAAGCTCTGCCAATCTCTTAATAAAGAGAAGTGACTGAGGCCGGGTGGGGGGGCGGGGGGGTCAGGAAGTGTCATGGTTAAATACTCACTATGAGCACTGGAGCGTCGCTTACGCCACAGTTGACCCCTGACCCCCGGTAAAGGCATTCTGGTCACGTGTGTCCGAGGTTTTCGCCACGCGAAAAACAAAGTGAGCCGACCGATGCCAACTCTCACTGACAGACGAGCGCCCGCGACCCCGGGGACCAGCGCTGTTCCCGGAGCCATGCAGACAATGTAAACAGGAAGTGCCAGAGTCCCTGTGCAGACAGAGCTGTGACATCAGAGGTCCAAAATGAAACAGGGTAATGTGACCCAGGGAGCCATTTTGTATCCAGAGCTACAGAATGCACGACATGGACATTGAGCTATCCAGACTGTAACTCTTTTATAATGGAAATCAGAATTCATTTCAATACATGGAAAAAAAAAACACATATTCACCTTCTTGCCAATTGATGTCCAGCACCTGTGAAGCTAAGAGCCTTAAACCTTTATTCTCCCAAACGACCAGCAGGGGGCACCTCCTCTGGTTGCAACAGAAAAGTCAACCACGTTCGTTTGAACCAACAAGCGTATGTTCCTGATCGTAGTTTCACCTGTCAGGCGCCGTGACATCTACGGTTATAACACATACCAGCTCACTAACTACACACACACGTGTGTGTGTGTGTGTGTGTGTATTCACTCCGCCAGTCGCACTCGCTCACAGACGAGCAAAGCGATGGGATGCTCTGACAGGAGGATCCATACTAACGACTTCCCGTGGAGAACGTCTCCCTTCCTGCGCGGCCTCCTGGCGCAGAGCCCGAGCCGCGGTGAACTCGGAGCAGCTCTGTCCTGTGGACGGGAGCACGGCGCCGCCGCGCCTCTCACCCGTCCATCAGTCCGGCCTAATGCTCAGTCCGCCGTGGAGCACACGACGCCCCTGCTCCCCATCACCAGCCCGTCACCACCACGTCCACTCCCTCAGTCGAACCTGGCAGTCAGCGTGACTTCACAGCCCCCCCGCCCCGCGCCTCCCACCGCCACCACACACACACACTCACACACACACATTTTAAAGGCGCAGTGTGTGTAAGGTTTGGTGACATCGCATGCTGTATCCATCACCTCACCCTCGCCCTTCTCAGCAGCTTCGGTTGTCGTTAAAACTCAAAAGGTGTTTGGTGTGTCCACTCTGGGCTACTGTAAAAACATGGCGGCCCCCCCACCCCCCGTAGAGAGGAGCCGCTCCTCATGTAAATATACATTGGTGGGCTTATTCAAGGGCGATGGGAGAAAATAAAACATTTAGGTGATAATACATTCGTGAAAATGACAGTCTGTAATTGTTTTGTCATGATTTTAGAAGTGACGAAAATGACGGAAATCTTACACACTGCACCTTTAACATACTTCAAACACACAGCTACTGCTCCCCATGTGGTTTGGTGTTTGTCTCTCTCTCGCCCTCTCTCTCTCTCTCGCTCTCTCCTCATACACAATGTCCATGTCCATTCTATATCTCCACCTCTTCTTCAATGAATCGCCCACGCTCAGCGTCTGGGCTGGAGGTGTGGTTTTGCTTTGTGTGGGGGGGGGGGGGGGGGGGGGGGGGGGGGGGGGGGGGGGGGGGGGGGGGTGAGAGGGAGGTTAGGGGGTGCAAATAAATTCACCATAGCACCTATGGGAGCACCTCTCCCCAGCTCTCCTCCTCCCTCCTCCCTTCCTGTGAATGGGATATGATTAGCCCCCCCCCCCCTCCCCCCCCCCCCCCCCCCCCCCCCCCTCCTCCCCCCCCCCCCCCCCCCCCCCCCCCCCCCCCCCCCCCCCCTCTGCCCGGGACCTTCTCTCACTCCAAACTGAATTACACTCCAGCTGCACTTCATCCCGCTCCCTCCCTCACTCCCTCACTCCCCTCCCTTCCACACTAACACATGCACACTTTATGTTTCACTCTGTTGCCTATTTGTTTTCTCCCTCCCTCTCTCTCTCCCTCTCTCTCTCTCCCTCTCCCTCTCTCTCTCTCCCTCTCTGAGCTGACAAACTTTGTTAACGTCACCGACGAGATACGCGAGTCTCACCCAATCCTGTGTCTCCGCTCAGCTCCTTTCACGACCACAAGGACGACCTCCGCAAGCGCCTCTCGTACACCACCCACAAACTAGAGATGGTGGAGACGGAGTTCGACTCGACTCGGCAGTACCTGGAGACGGAGCTGCGCCGAGCCCAGGAGGAGCTGGAGAAGTTCACCGAGAAGCTACGCAGGTGTGTTGGAGGACAAAAGTGTCCGAAGCGTCCCGGTTTGAATTCTGTGGCCAAAGGTCAAAGGTCGTGGACCCGGTGACCTCACAAACAGGAGGCTCGTTAAGTGGATGGGTGGATGGCTCGTTTGAGTACTATACTGTGTTGCCATAACAAGTACTTTTTTAGGATGTCTTCTCCTTAGACTGGCTCCATCCTGGAGGTCAAAGGTCACGGCCGTGTAACCGCACGAAACCTGTTTTTTTTGCCTCTTCAAGGTTGGCACCTCATCTCCACTTTGGCCTCATTCCTTCAAATTCCAAACAGATCTCAGCGGAAGACCAGTTCGATTTCAAAGGTCAAAGGTCACGGAGAGGAATTCAAACTCTCGGGGGCTGAAGCTGCTCTGGTGGTTGGAGACAAACATCTGCAGGATTCACTGCCTTTACATTAGCTGTAGTTCTCATCCTCCTCTGAGCCTCATGTTGTGATGAAGGATTAGAGATGAAAGTTTAACATGATTACAAACGTGTTGATCTTGTTTCACTTCCCCATCAAAGCAACAAATGTGTTGTTTTTATTCATGAATGAAACATCCTAATGATGCTGCTCCTCATTTTATTGTTATGGTTTCTTGCCAATGACTCATGGGGGAGCTTATTTTGAAGAATGGGCTTTCTTTGGCATCATCTTTAATCATCTTTAATAACTCTAGAGTTATTAAAATAATCAGTTATTACAGTAATAAATGTATTTGCGCCCCCCCCAGTTCTGAATTTTAATTTAGTGTGATGATAACCTTTAACGCTTCAAACCCTCTGGTGAGACAGAGACTTTTTTTTTTTTGTGACATTCAAATGAAGTTAAAACTCGTCTCTGAATCTCCAAACACAAAGTTAGAAACTTGGAAAGCAGAAGTTTGGAGCGTTTGGAGAAAAGCCCGCGGGACTCTCTCACCTGGAGTTTCATCATCTCAAGCTGTTCTTAAATCCCGTCGCTCTCTGTTTGGCGTTTTGATTGGCAGAGCTGAACCCGCGCTCACTCCCTCATTTCAATAAACGCGCGATTGTTGCTGTGGTTGCGACTGAAGTGCTGATTCACTGCAGCTTATTTGCGCGTGGAGTAAAGCATATGTTGTTATTTGCATTTTCCACAATTCTTTTCATGTCTGCTACTTCCAGGATCCAGAGTAGTTATGCAGCTCTGCAGAGGATCAACCAGGATTTGGAGGAGAAGATGCACAGAACGGTAAGAAGAAGAAGTTCTTTAAAAGTCTTATGATTGAAATGCACGAGTCTTCACAGCTGGAAATGCTGATGTTTTTATGGCTGCATAAACACTTTAAACACGTTGTTTTGATTATCCGAGAATGAGCCCTTTACAGGAGTGGGTCCTATCCACAGAGGCAGCCATGTTTAATCGCCCCTCTATTTCACGTTATTGATCACTGAAGGCTGCCACGGGTTCTTCTTTAAGCTTTGAGGGGAGAGGATGAGGTGGCCACACCAGTAGATGTCACTAAATCCTACACACTGCAATTCAATGAACCGACAATGTTTATTCATTCGATGAGTAGATTTGGTACGAGAGCAATTTTAGATTGAAATGAATTGTATAGTTGTATATTTAAAATAGTTGTGATTAGAAAATAGTCATATACGTTTTAATCTAGTACTCTGTCAGGTACTTTTTTTATATTTTGGATACTTATATATATGCTCTATAGTGTATTTATCATTTTTACATGGTGAGAAATGTGAATACTTCCTCCACAACATAGTAAACATGACAGATTGAGTCATATATCCAAAGTTTTCAGCCTTTTGTGGATTTTCCCAAATCTCTGCTTGAGCCGAATCTGTGTCATCATTCTTGTACACAATTGTACACACACACACACACACACACACACACACACACACACACACACACACAAACATCTAAACAACCTTCGGCCCAAAGCTGGACCTGGAATGAAGGGCTGAGGAACATGGAGTCCTGTGATTACTGGGAAACCATGACTTCCTTGTTCCTCTCTCCCTGAGTTTGCTGCAGTGTGGTTGAACAAAGTCAGTCTGGCTCTGCACTATTTCATATTTCCACCTTTATTTACTTCACCTCAGCTGGATATTTGTAATTACCCCAAACCCCAAGACTCGTACCTGCTGCTGCTGCTGCTGCTGTTGTTGTTGTTGTCGTTGTTGTTGTGAGGAGAAGCACAGGACTTCACTTGCTCCTGGTCGCAGGTCGTTACTGGCTCCTCAGGTGTTGTAGCTCATGCTGGTGTTTTTATGATCATGTGTTTGTACCCGTGTGTTTTAATCAAACAACCGAGTCCTTCCCCTCCCTGAGGAGACGTTAGGAGTCTGAGTGGCTGCCGGCACCTAATTCCACCACAGCCCAACAGTCCACTCGCGGTTAACCGAGCGGGACCGAGTTCCCCACGCTCCATAAAGCACCGTAAATATCATTTGTACATATTTCTTTTTTCTATCATGATCAATGAATTGTGAAAAAAGTGAAAAACAAACATTAAAAATAAACTTGAATACAATGTCAAGTAAAATTGGACGATCCATCCCCTGACTCTGGTCCACACCAGCTCTTAATGTGCACGTTCCTGAGCCATATCACATCCTGCCATTGGGCTTCATGGTGATCTATGGGAGTAAACACACACTATTTAAAGGTGCAGTGTGTACGATTTGGTGACATTGCATGTAGAAGTTGCGTGTTGTGTGCATCACCTCCATTCTGAACATGCAGGAGAACCGTGGGTAGACTTCAGTTGTCATTAAAACTCAGAAGATGATTAATATGTTTACTCTGGGCTACTGTAAAAACATGGCGGCCCCCGTTGAGGACCCGCTCCTCATGTAAATATACATTGATGGGCTCATTTCAGGGTGACGGGAAAAAATAAAACATTTAGGTGAATATAAATTCATAAAGATGTCGGTATGTAATTGTTCTGTCATATTTTTATCAGTGACAAAAATCCTAATCAGTTTAACTATTCATTAAAAAATGGATCGGCACAACTTTAACTCACAACAATTGCATTTCTCTCCCGTGCGCTCTGGTGTTAGACCCTCCTATAGTGACCAAAGCATGAATGAACGAGTGGGTCCTTTGTGTGGGCTCGTTTCTCGTGACCACGACCTCTCGATGGCGCCTCGGGCAGATCGGGTGGCGTGTGGGTCGTCAGAGGTCAGGGTCACTGTGACCTCACATTTATCTGATGGCGATAGATCAGGAAGACACTGAGGGGGATTCCATTGATTTATCGAATCAACTGGATCCAGAGTCAGAGGCAGAGCCCTATTTGTTTTTGTTTTTTTTAAATGCTGCTCAGTATAATGAATTGAATTCTAAGTGAGACTTGGGATGATTGGCGGTGTGGTACCAAGTGACAGACACAGAAGGTGCAGTACCACCGTTTGGCCACGATGTCTTTTTGGCATGAAATTGTTGTGCACTTCCTGTATCCACTCTCTGTTGTACGCCCATATAAGGGGATTCTGGAACTGATGCACCCCCACGCCCAAACCCTCACCCCCTTTGACAAACATTTTACGTCACTTCCAAAGGATAAAATATTCATGTCAGACTTGATTTGATTTGCTCTTGTGTGTTTTTGCCAACATTTACAAAAATATATAATGCTGAGGCAAGCTATAAATGAAGAGCTGAATTAAAGGTCAGATTTTTTGAAACAATAGGTTTAGCTTCACCGTAACTGAGGAGGAAACAGATGAGCTCATACACATGGGCTCATTTCCTGAAGAGTATCTCATCCTCCTCTCCGGTTTCACCCTGTAGACCAATCAAATCTGCACTTACACAAACAGGCTGGTGATTGAATCACAGAGTTGTATTAGATACCAGCCGCCGCGCCGAGAGGTCCCGGCCTCTGCTGAGAGGGAGTTTAAGATGGAGAAGTTTCAGACAGGAGTTTAAAAAGCTGGAGGCCGAGTGAGAGGGAGCCGAATATCAATAAGTACACAATCTACACATCAACAGCCATCACAATGATTATAATGAGCCATGGTCTCACTCACACACTCACAAACAAACGCACACACACATGCACACACACACGCACACGCACAGAAATGTTGAAAAGAGATGGTGACATTTACTTTCTCCTCCCCCTCTCGCTCTCTCTCTTTCTCTCTCCCTCCCTCCCTCTCTCACTTTCTCTCTCTCGCTCTCTCTCTTTCTCTCTCCCTCTCTCTCTCACTTTCTCTCTCTCGCTCCCTCTCTCTCTCTGTCTCTCCCTCGCCCTCTGAAATGAGAAATAAGGTGTGATCGATCCAAACACACCTGTTTAGCAGCAGAACCAACTCTCATCTCTCTCCGAGCAATTACATGATCACAGGCAGGGAGAGCAATCAATGTCCAAAGTAATTGGTCTTTTCTGCCATGCAACCCTGTTAGAAAACTATTACGACTAACTGCTGTTCTGATCACCTCAGCAGCTGCCGTCCAATCAAATCAGGCTGAGAGGGTCCCTGAGATTTACCACACACACACACACACACACACACTTGCACACCTTTTCCTCAGCACTCATCAGTCAGAATCAGTGAGGAAGACGAGGCAGTTCCACACCGAGGGCCGACCTCGTGGCTCTACACTGCCTTTGATTAAAGTGGCGTTTAATCTCATCAGAAGTTTGATCCTCGGCGCTCGTCCTCACGGCGCCACGACAGAGACAACGACACGGGACAGACAGACAGGTCCAAAAAGACTGACTCACTGTGGGACAAGAGAAAGTGATCGCGCTAAATATGCACATTCTGTGGTGAGACGAATGTCACGCTGCTCGTTTTTTGCTCGGGTCCGTTTCCATTCAAAGTGCCGTGTGTTCGATTTAGTGACATCTAGTGGTGAGGGTACTCGTAGTTGCCAAGTGACCCTCATCTCATTATGCCCCAGAGTGAGCCGCTGTAAAATCATGTTGATGTGACACAAGTCTTCATTTTAAGGTTGTAATGAATGCGAATCAAGCGATCATGCACTCATACAAACTTCTTTAATTTAAAATGTCCTCATAGAAATGGAAATAATTTCACTGTCTCTCTTCAAAACCCCAAATTCTGTTTAAACCCCAAAGAACGTCCCACTTCAGCCCTGCAACTGCAGAAAATGATAATGAACCCTTTAATTCTATTTCACACTAAGCTTGAAATAGTTTGCTCAGCCCATAATGTGCTCGACTTTAAAAAAGAAATATGAGGCATCATAAAATATTAAATTCAATATTGATATATTTCTTATTCTCTGTTTTAGATGTATTTTTTATACAGAATATTTAATGAGAATGGAAATTATTCAACTTGGGCTGATGTTAACGTCCAAAAAATAAATGTAAAAATCAACATCTACTACATCAACAACATCTACTACTACTACTATCAATAATATAAAAATGGAATAAAAATGATCAACTTCCTCGCTGTTCTATGTGAATGTTTGTGATCCAAAAATACGAACCTAATACTCACTATTCAAATCAATAAATGTGAGGCTAGAAAATACCTGTATAACTAATACATCCACGTAGTAAGTCCTCTGTAAATGAGGTATCACCCTCCTTTGTGTGGAGAAGCAGCTGGAGATTGTTTTCCTTTGAACTCACGTTTGCCTGAACCACTGACGCAGGGAGGCTGCAATAAATCAGCCCAGACATGAAAATACAGTATTTTACATTCAGGCGACAGCCATTCATCAGGCCATCTGTCTTCCGGTATTTGCTGCTTATTATTTGCGATGTAGCAGTGTAATCCCTCTGGCCGTGTGGCATCATGAGCAGACTGAGAGTCTGGGAATACCTCCCCTCCACCTCCACCACCCCGGCTCATTCCACTCATATGCTCGGCGCATACATCAGCGTAGAAGCTGTTCCCTTTTCAAAGGGATTGTCTGACGAGCGCAGAGCCTTGGTGAAGCAAATCGGTCTTCATGGCTTCAGAAATGTGCAATATTATTTTTTATATATTTTATATTTTTTTTCTTCGGAGGCGGGCCTCATCGGGATTGCCATTTCTTTTGATGTCACGTCACGCAATGGCATTTGAAGCGGAGGGCTGGGGGCGGAGCGGGGGCATGTTCCTTTGTAGAAGACAGTGCAGGCAGTTGGGTGGCGACAAAGGCGGCTTCAATCAAGTCCGACACGTAATTAAAAGTTCTGAGGCGGCCCGAGTCGGCAAGGTCAATGGGAGGCGCGGAGCGAGTCGACCTGTTTCATACAGAGCAAGGAGAGAGAGAGAGAGAGAGAGAGAGAGAGAGAGAGAGAGAGAGAGAGAGAGAGAGAGACAAACGACAGGAAGAGCTGACGAGATGCATGTGGCGATGACATTGTTGGAGTCGCAGTCGGCGTCGGTCTGATCCGCAGATAAACTGCGCAGAGTCGAACCTTATCGGACTTCTCTCTCTGCAGACTCCAAATACACAGAGTCCCAAAGGAGGCAAATATTCATTCTGAATGAACTTCTCATTGTGTAAACTGCATATCTGCAATGTTTCACACTGCGTTTGATTTGCATATTTAAATATGAAGTGATGCAGGCAAGTAGGTTAGTATGTTAACACTCAGGCTTTTCTCTCATTTACATTTACTGGGAAGGAATAAGGTTTTTCATAAAGACTTCAGCATTTTTTGATGCAATATTCATGTCAGTAAATTGGCCCACACTTGAATTTCGATGTTTTTGCAGATTTAAATTGGGTGATTGCTAACAAGTAGCTTAACAAGACAAAGTAAGGCAGCTTTACTTGTATAGCGCATTTCACACACAGGCTCAATCTCAATGTGCTTTGCATCCAGTAAAATGAAGAAACATTAAAAACACACAATAAAACAAAATACAGAATAAAGTAAAACAGTTAGACCATATGAAGGTACAACATAAAATAATCATTTATTTTCAAATTATTAAGAGAACTTACAGTGCAAATGAAATTTAAGATGTGGTTGATAAACATAAGCATCTGAAAAGAGAAATGTATTTATCCTGGATTTGAAATATGAACAACATTCACATTCACAACAGCCTGATACATGACACGTCATTACACACTTTTCTGTGGTGAAGTCGTCATGCAACAGTGGTGCAGTTCATCCATAGTTTGACTTCCGTCAGTCACATTAATGAATTTAAAAAAAAACCACCAAATCCAGTATTCTTGCCACCAAACATATTTTCAGCAATCACCCAGAATCCAACTCTTCCATGTTTCAGGGTTAACCCTGTTTCACCAGCAGCCTTCAGAGAGGTGCGGCTCCTCAGTGGCGATGTGATGGAGCTGTCCATGGTGCTGAAAGCAGGAGTTTTCCTCAGCGCTCATTACACTCGGCAGGGTCAGCCCACAAACACGCGCTCAGGGGCGGGCAGGAAATCAAAGTGCGACTCCGCTAACAAGAAGCAGCCGCTGTAACGACCACGCTCGGAGCCGCTGTTGTCTCGCCTGAGGTGGCGCCGACCAGCGGGAGGTTCCGTGCGTTCGACCTCTGTGGGTCTAAACTTAGTCTGGGGAGTCGTTATGTGAGATTTACAGGTTGAACAGCCGCCTTTCCCCCCCGACTAATGAGTCGAGGATTAAGTCTCCCCGCGGCCTCTCTGATCTCCTAATTAATTTCCTCGACATACTGCGTCCTTCATATTAAAGGTGCATAAGGCAACTTTTTCCGTTTATAATCACCGTTTAAATGCTGGTGGGTGAAGTGAAGTGTGACATCAGTCTGTGGTTAACTGTCATGTAAGTGACTCAGCTTGTGCCTGTGCTCTCACTCCTGGTCATTAGTGCTGGCGAAGTCCTGAAATGTTGAATTCCGTGCCACAGGTGGCGCTATAGATTTTTTTTTAAATATTCCCTCATGCTCGTTAAGTTCAGCCGACTATACGCTTCATGTTCTAAATAGTTATTATTAACTTTCAGAATTTGTAGACAAATATATTAATGAAAAAACTACTCTTACTACTTTTACCACTGTAAAAACATGGCGACCTCCACAGAGAGGACCCGCTCCTCATGTAAATGTACAATAATGGGCTCATTTGAGGGTGATGGGAAAAGATGCAACATTTACGTGATAATACATTTGTGAAGATGTCGGTATGTAATTGTTTTGAATATTTTCAGAAGTGACAAAAAAATCGTACACACTGCACCTTTAACTTTATACAAACTTGCCACAGTTATTTTTGATTGAAGGGATTTGTAGGCAAATGTAAAAGTTCAGCAGAATTGATTATTCACACGTGAGTGAACAGTGTGATCACGCAATGAAGAATCATTAAAGCAGGACTAACGAGGACTTACTTCTGTGTATTTACATCTGTCTCCTTTCTCTCCCGTGTGTAATTACCACTTTTTATTGAAGAGTCATGATTAATGACTGTGGTGTGAATTAAATGTAATTACTGCTGCTGCTGCTGCTGCTGCTCACTGAGGAGCAGCGAGCATCATGTGCAGGCGCATACACAGACTCACTCACCACTATCTTCATCCCACACTGCTAAACACACATAGAGGCTGTTATTTGCCGTTCGTTCCTTCTTTCTAATGGGAATAGGTGACTTCAAAACAACAACAACAAACGTCTCCCCGCCTCAGGTTTCCATGACGACCACATATTTCCAACCAAACCAAACATACAGTATTTATGACTGCAAACCTCCCCATTCTGTTTATTTCCCTCTCTGTATTTCACACTGGTTGCCTGCATCGATTTTTACCAGGCCTGATATTCAGTGAACCCGAGCAACCACGATTAATTAATCCTGGATTTAAAAGATATTTGAATCCATTTTTATTGTGGGTCTGTGGATGAGGAAGTGATCGGAGACCCCAGAGACTAGAGCGAGCCCCTGTGTTTCATGAAACATAAATAATTCAGTCCCGGTTATGACAGGCGATGGATTGATACGTACATCTTGATGGAAGTGTAATACACTCAGGGATCTTCTCAGAGGAGAGCAGCAGTCATTTCATTATTTACCATCTTATTGATCAATCCTTCAAACCAGGAATGGTTCATTCACTCTGTTAAATATTGAACAAATAATAACAAGTGCTCATCGCTGGTCTTAAAATAGCCTCTGACTAACAGAGTCTATGAATAAAGATGGACGTCATGTCTCCTCGTCCCCTCGAAGGTGAATATTCATTTTTGACGACGTAGAATTGTCAAATAAATCGATGGGATCTTCGCATTGGATTTCGGAGGAATGCGGAAAAATGAGCTCCATAACCATCAGAAGTCATAAATACTCAGGTGTTTTCATCTTCACAACCACTCCGAGGATTTTTGAAGCATAAATGGGATCATTTGACATAATAAGCTGAATAATGTACTAGGCCACGGTCACTTGACTTCATGGGCCCCACCACAGACGACAGTTTAATGATGTGTGTGATGTTGCAATCATGTCCCTGACAGGCTGCAGCCTGGTGACTCCACTCAGCGATCGTGTGTGAGCACCACGCCAGGATCAACGGTCATGGATGGGCTGTTTTACTGAGCTGTTTACGAGACGTGTTCGTCACAGAGCTGATGATTGGCCTGTGACCGACACAAACCAAACCAATCAGACGCAACTCCCGTCTTTCAGTCATGATGTTTTCATAACTTTAAGTAACTAACCAAAACAAAACTCTGATGTGGGAATGAATGTCTTGATTCTAACAGGATCAGTGTCTCAATGTCCACTGCTCCAGCTCCTGTTGTCAGTCTCCTCTTGAAACGCTCTGTATAGCTCCTCCCCCTCCCTCACAGAAAAGCCCACACTGCTCTGATTGGCCAGCTGCTGAAGTCTCCTGTGATTGCCACCTGTTGTGATGATCAGGAAGTGGAATGACAATTGGCGTTTCTTTTGCTTGTTTCTTTTATGTAGAATGATAAATGGCGCCCCCTTGCTGTGGAAAACTGCACATTTGAACTAGAAACTTCTACATATAACAAGGACTAAGAAAACAAAAAACCTTGGTGATATTATTTGTCATGTCATTATTGGTCACACTGGCATTTTTAAGATCACATGACAAGTTCATTTTCTCCCATAGTTACTGAAAATGGTTATCTGTATATTCAGAAACTGCTTTGTGTTCAGGGTGTACATTGCATTCACCGTCTTAATTTGAAAATCTGTTAATTTAGTTAATTAGGTCAGAAAATCTGATTTATTTATATTCTCGCTCTTTTTTTCCCCTCCCTTTAAATCCCCTGAAAACTGAGACGGTGCCTAAGCGCAGTGTAGCGCCTCGGCTCTCTGCTCTAAACCCAAGTTTGCAGTAATTACGTCTCAGGGGATTCGGGCTTCATTTGACCAGTGAAGAGGCAGAAATGTGCTGCAGAACTCCTCAAACAAAACCTTAAAACTGACATCTTGTGTGTTTTTACACTCTCCTGTGAGAAATCTGACCCTGACTCCAGCTCCGTAAGCGTTGTTGTTTACTGTTGTTGTTATTACTCTTCACATATTTGCATTGCAGGAGCCCTAAATTCACTTTCTTTCTTATGATTTAACAGGAGTGTGGACACATGTGACACCATTTTGTCGCCGAACAATATCCTCCTCTTTCTCTTCCTCCTTTAGATTTGATACTTTGAATTTGCATATTCATTTTCCTTGATGCTCCACCAACTGATAAGAGCATGGTGGTGACAGCCTGTGTATCCATCACACTGTGGCTGGAGGACATAACTGTGTATTAGTTAACCATGATTCCTGCACGGTCTGAGTAAGGCTGTAATTAGAATGACACTTCCTGTCTCGCTTCACAGTCCAGTGGATGGTCATGTTAATCTCAGCAGGTCTCTTTGAATTTCCCTCTGTTCACGTTTAATCCATAGGTCGACAGTTTTGCTCCTAATCATGAGCTAACTGAGAATCTGCGTGTTCCAAGATCAAAGTGATTGTTTGATATTGGAAAGTTACCAGAGTCAAAGGGTGTGTTAAAGGAATATTACACTACATTTCAAACCAGTAGATTCACAGGGCTTTTGTATTGCACATGTTGTCACACTCTCTGTCAGCCCCTAACACACCACTGTGCGCTTGGAGACTTGGAGACATTAGAATAGCAAGATATCAAAGTTGAAATAGGCTATTTTTTTCATTTCATTGAATGAATATATTGTTATGAGACAGTACCTGACCTTAATGTATGAAGTTATTCAGCCCTTGTCCACACTAATAAAGCTGTAATGTAGCCTCCAGGCCTGAGTGGTGCTGTGGCGCTGCCACACACACAAATACAAAACTTTTACGATGTAAACAAACACAAGGGGAAGAAGAGGCAGACGGAGGATTAGACGACGAAAAAGGAGAGTAATTAGATCATTATGGCGGTAAATGTATCAGAAAAAGTGCGTTTCCGTCTGGACGGGATTCATTTTTAAAACATATCGAAAGAAATGTGTTTCCGTCCGGATGGGATTCGTTTTCAAAATGTATCAGAAACGGTGCGTTTCCGTCTGGATATGATTATTTTATCATCTGTTTCTGACAATAGAGTTGAAAATATGATATGAAAATAACAATGTAATTGTTATTTGTTGCAACAACAAGTTTGTTGTAACAACAAAGACAAATTGCTACTTTTGTTCCAGACAGTAATATAAGGTTATCACTTTAATAACTTAAAGATAAATGAGGAGTGTCATAACATAGCAAATGTTAGCATCACACAGTAAAGATGGATGCTGCGACAATAACATTAACTTCAAAGCTAACATGATCAAAACAAAGCCACTTTGTTTGATTTCTGTGAACAGTCACTTCTGTCGTCTGTGTCGCCTTCATGACTCGACAACACAATGATGTGATTTTCATCTGAGAGGAAATGTATCTTTGATATTTTGTCTTTGGTACATTAAAAGAAAAAAAAGCAGTTACATATCTGACATACGTATCTTTGCGGCACCCTTGTGTGGTCACACACACACACGCACACACACACACACACACACACACACACACATCTTGAGTAATGAGGTGGAGACGGTGGCACAGCACCAGAGCCGATAAATGAGCCCTTAACACGATTGGATTTCAATATCAAAGCTGGTCTATGACTTAAACTGACATTAATTGCCACCAATTAGATGAATTGTGTTTCCCTGCATTTCAAAACAATCACCGCCGTCGAGATTAGAGGAGAGAGAAGAGGGGGGTGTGTGTGTGTGTGTGTGTGTGTGTGTGTGTGTGA
>JAFBJT010012069.1:62359-103571 GCA_016785325.1 Chascanopsetta lugubris | reverse complement strand
TTTTGGAGGTGTAAAGACACCCGGGACCTCATCAACACGGAATAATTGACACTAAATATGTAACGGAGTGAGGACGCAGGCAGCGGTCGGGTTTAGAATTCATCTCTTCGTTCAGACGGAGGAAAGCGACATTGCGCGGAGCAGAAGTTTCAGATGCGCGCTGGCGCATCACAGGAAACTTTTTTACCTCGAGCAGTTCGCAACCTCCACACTGATCCCATGGCAGTGCTGGCCCCCGCACTGGGGGGCGGGGCTATCGCAGGCCCGCGTCCGACACAGGCAGGACCCCGTGTTCCCACCGTCATTATGGCTACACGTGGACCAGCCCGACCAGGCGCCGAAGCCGCCATCGATCGTCACATTACGGACCTGAGGGGACCGAGAGGAAGAGACAAAAAAATAAATAAAAAAAAGAAGAGAGAAAAGTGAGCAGAAATAAAACATTTGACGGTAATAGCTTTTCTGTGAAACGGGTTGTTGCATTAGGCCGATGCTCGCAGTAATGTGTTGCTCTGGGAGACGCAGCCTATGGCAACGAGGGGATGCAAACAGAAATCAATTTTCCTCAAACAGATGCAAAAAATAACTGCACTGCACTGCTTACAGCACGCGGAGAAGCGGGCCGCTTTAAACACGGGGAGGATGGATGGAAATCGTGGGAGGGTGTGAGCAAGATCCACCCAAAGTGGAAGACAGGGAGAGTCGGAACGGAGAATGAATCGAGGGGAAATAAAACGAGGCCCCGCAAATAGATGTGTGCGACAAAGCAGGATGAAACGGGAAGGTCTCTGGTATGGCGGCGGCGGCGGCGGCGGCGGTGAATTACGGGTGACGTCCCGGTCGATACGAGCTAAATACAAAAAAAAAAGTCAAATTCAGAGGTGCAGATACGAGGCGTGTCGTGGAAATATTTCAGGGTGATTTCAGGCTGTGGCAGAAGGAGAGGAGACGGCCTCATCATCGGCCGCTTTGGCACAGGCAGAAATATCATCCGGCCTCTCCCTCTCACTGGTAATTCAACTCCAGTGTGGAGACACGGAATTTAATCACGAAAAAGCACACGGCTCGATGGACACGTTTCTTTCCCCCCTCTGTCCCAGAGAATATGCCATGCGTGCGTTTAGCATCACCCGTTTGATTTGCCGTTCATTCCTACACGTTCCGTTGAAACAAGGGGTGTCCAAACTTTTTTTCACCGAGGGACACGTAAAGAAAAACACGCAAAATGCTGATTTACAATTAAAGTGAACGAAATCAATCAAAGGTTGAAAAATGATGCTTCACAATCAAATATGCTCAAATTAAAAATAGCTTCTATCACAAATTCTCATTCGTGGATTTGTATTCATTCTGTAACAAAAAGGTTGAGGGAAGTGATTCCCAACTGGTGGGTCGCGACCCCAAAGTGGGTAGCGAACTTGCTTTTAGTGGGTCGCAGATTTTGGAGTGCTGTCTATTCACACTCCTTAACAGTAGGGGGCGAGGACGTCCTGTAATGCTGATAGACGTGTGCCATTTCACAGAGAGAAGAACAGAGGGTTCCTGCTGACAAAGCTAACTTGAGAACTCATGTTAAATAAAGCCAAGCTCCTTGTGTGCGCAAACTTCAGGTGGGCCACACTACATCATATTTTTATAATTCTCTGTGGACCAAATAAAAATGGTTCGAGAGCCGCAGTTGTAGTTTTGAAACCCCTGATGTGATAAAAGCCATCAATCTTTACAGGGAAATTCCTTCAATTAAAATCGAATGATTGAAAAGATACATCATCAGAAAGAGGATGATGGCTAATTGCTGAAGAATGATGAAAACCAGATGGGTTTTTAAAACGTGAATAATTTCACTTTTTATGGCACATGATCACAGTGGCCATCTCGATTGTCATTCGGTAATACCCCGTTTTTAAAAATTTTTAAAGTGGGTGCTGATTACGCTAAAGTGAATGGAAGCTGTGGCCCTCCCGAAATCATTCATTCTGCCCAGCTTCGTGCAAACTGCATCGGAAGTGAAACTTTATCTGGAATAAAAGTGACGAAAATCTCCTTGTTCTGTTTAAGTGCTGCAAACCGACCGATATCTGCGACTTCAGAGCTCGTTCCTCTCTGTCAGAGTCCACAGTTATTACTGCCAGAGCCAATTCATGCGCGCTCTGAATGGATGGAGCCGGTTAAACAAAGGTTAAGTGAATTAATACATATTCCATCGGTGCATGGTGTAGACACGGGCAGTGCTATGTGGCAAACCTGCAGATACATCACAGGGGCTTTTACTTTATCATTTGTGGAGATGCATTTATTCTGTTTTTTTTTTTTTTTAAAGAGCATTGACATTTCATATCTGTGTTTAATTTAAGGCCGGAGCCAAGAGAGCTGTTTGCTGGGTTTATATAAAAAAAAGTGTAGAGAGGACAAGTTGCACTTTTATGAAAATGTGCGAGACTCTTTCCTGGCGAGGAGAAGTGACTCCCTGTTCTACTGCTAAGCACACACTTGTTAATTAATGAGCTCAAAGGTGCTGATGGGAAAAAAAAAAACACTTTTTTCACGTGTTCAGTCTTTTTGTTAAAGGTACAGTCTGCAAGGATTTGATATTAGAAAACAGACCATTTGAGGTTGTATTTGTTGTAGAAAATGTCAATGACTTCTCAGCACATTCTGTCTCATGCAGATAACAATATGAACAATACGAACATGAAAATAAATCTAGTTTTCTTGTTCCACTTCTTGTATGTGTCTATCTGCTGAGTTTCTATGTTTCGCTTTTATTCTGCACACTATCCCTTTAAGCTAACGTAGCTATGATCTTGCTCCAGCTTCAAACTTTGCCTCGGAAGCACAGATACGTCAATTTGATGATCACAATTTGGAATTTTAGGAAAATTTGAAAATTTGCATTTTAATGAATGCTTAACAATTGCATGTCGGTACTAACACGCTTTAGGTTGAGATGGTAACGTTATGTCTCCGAGGAGCACGATTCAAATCCTTGCAGTGTTGCATCCTCTGTCAGCGAAGGCTCCTCAGGGTGGAACCTCTGGGTCAACCTATCCCAGAATTCATTGCACAACCAAAGTTTTAAAATGGCGGCCACATGCTGGAAGAACTGAACGCCCAGTGCTCACAATCTCAAAATCTTCAAGTGTCTTTGGGGAAAGTCACGAGGGCATTAAAACGTTCATGTCTCGTCCACCTGAGGAGCTGTTGCTAGGTGACGGTGGTGAGGGGGCGGGACGAAGCGGTGACGGAGATTCTCCATAGACTTTCAGAATGCGATGAAACTTGTGTCTGTTTATTCATGTGTGTCCGTGATTGTCACGTGTTCCCTGTCTGTCAGTGTATTTCCACTCTGCTGACAGATGCCGCCGGGCGCTCGGCAGCTCCGGTGCCAGAATATCCCTCAGAATGCCTCGCCAAAATAAAAGGCTATGGAGGCGCTCGGCACTCTGGGCTGTGACTGCCGCCTCGAAAATTGAGAGGAAGCCGAATGTGAGAGCCCGCTATAGTGCTGCTCCCACATCCACCGCACATTAAAATAAATGGAGGAGCTGTTTTTGCTAATGAACAAGCAGCCAGAGGTGAATGATGGAGGCAGGGCTCTTGATCATTCTCCGGGGTACAAGTCGCTCCCTTAAAAAGTCAGAGTAGCTCCCTGCGCCCATTGTGCTTCTCCTCTCAGTTTCCAGAGAGAGTAAGTTGTGGGAGCAGATGAATGTATTACATCCATATGTCAAGTGCAGCGCGAGCGGGAGTGGATGCAGAACAAGGATAACTGTGTCTTTGTATCGGCTTAAAAGGCTGAAAGTAAAAAAAAACAAAAAAAAAACAAAAAGGGAAGAAGCCAGAGCAGCAGAAAGAAAGTGAACTACAACAAAAAGGTGGGAGCGGCTCACGGTGACACTCACGGGGCATTTGGTGATGCTCTGCTCCCATTGGCTCATCCTCACACTCTCTTCCAGGGTGGTGCACTTCTTCAGCAGCAGGTCCCAGCCGCAGTACGGGTCCCTGGCCCCGACGCAGGCCCTGGGGAGAGGGAGCAGAGAGAGCAGTCATTTGCATTGTGATGGACTTAGTGGACTGTTCAGCGCCATGTGTTATCGGGGATGTCTGATAAGAAGTGGCAGAAGTTTGACATTGGATGTATCACAGTGGAAACAGTGTAGGAGGCAGGGGCCCGGAATTAAAGCTCATCACTGGCACACAATTTTATATATATATATATATATATATATATATATATTATATATATATATATATACATATATATATAGAAGTTAGCTTGTGTCACATAAGATGCAATACTTTCATTTGGCCACTGTCTTTTCTGCTTCATAGTTCTGTGCACATCCATGACTTTGTAGCAAAATGACATAGTGGACAAATGATGGTACTGCAATCTCACTGTCGTTATGTGCTGCCATGCTGGCCATCATGATTTAAAAAAAATCATATATCATTGGGGAAAAAGATATCTCTAAATTGCTAGATCCAATTATTTACATATCCACCATTAGCATCACACAGGTTTCTATGAGTTAAAGATTCACCTCGTCTACAACTCAGTTTTCGATACATGATAAAGGACGTGCATCTTATTCAGGAAATGTTGTGTGGGCTGCAAAACACAAACTTACAAATGTAAATATGACTTTTTCAGCTTCATGAAGAGCCAGAAAATAGAGCCCTGCCTCCGACACCGTATTCACCTCTTGTAACACATCCATGGCATGTATATAGATGATATGAAATTCGATGGCTCAGGGATAATGAAAGATAAAAAGTAAAGTAGAGATGCTGGAAAAGGCTGCGAGAGAAGGTGGCAGACGAGAGATAATGCATTTGGTGAAAATAAGCAGAAAGAGGCGAGAGGAAGAAATGAAGAAATGTTAATTCTGTTTACTTATGAATGTGGAGCACTGGGATGTTCTACAATACCTGCATCGCATCAGCATAGTCAAATGATGTCTTAACACAATGTGCCGACTGATTTCTGCAAGTAATCTTCCACCGAGGACCGGGATTACAATTCTAAATTTGCATACACGCGCATTCATTTCTGCCTCCTGAAGCTTATCGGCCCGACAAATATTCAGCGCAGCGGCGATAGCGGAATCTGTCTTTGTCGTCTCTGCTTCAGGTGCCTTTTATTGAGGGCAATAAAAAGCCTGATGTTACTTTTTATTTCATGCAAATACGAGTCTGTGGTGACAGCCCGCTGACATAGTATCTCTGAGCCGCGGGCATCAACGCTCCCCCACCTGCCCCTGGTGGCGAGTGCCCAAAATCGCCTGTGGGGTTCAAACCCCAGCGCACGCTAGGACCCCGCGTGGTCATTAACATGGGAAGGCGTGCGCGAGCGTGGCTGATGCAGCGTGCGGGTGGTGAGCGGAAAGACGAGACGCGCGTTGTGTTTCTGCTTGAAACGGGATATCAGCGGTGATGACATTGGTGCCAAATGAAAGGAGGGAGAAACAAGCTATTACCTGTTCTCCAGGCGGCCTTAAGGGCCTTGCAGATTGTTCGCCGCCCATCAGCGAGGCGAGCAGGCAGCCTTCTTATATTTCAAACAAGTAAAACCTCAAAGAAATGTCAGTGATGAACCCGCTTCACTCTCTTTGTAGCTGCCGCTCCCTACGCCGGATTTTATTCCTTTTTATCTGTTGTTGTTTTTTTTTTCCCTCCAACCAAAAAAAAATAAAAAGAGGAAATGTCACAGGGGTGATGAAGAGCCGTAATGGTTGCCACGTATATCACGGAGCCGCAGCTGCAATATGAAGCCTTAACTCTTCTGTGCATTCCAATAACAGCTCAATGTGCGCCGAATAAGGAATGCGAGGTGCGATCCTGTCCCCGGCGCCGCCATGATGGATGGGATCCCAATTTTGTGGCGAGTCTTCACACCTCGGCTTGAGCGCCGCTTGGGTTTTCTGAGGCAATATTTATGCCTCGTCCTCGCAGACAGAAACTCAATATATCTGATAAAAACATGCACGGCCGCGGCGGGGGAAAGGAAAAAAAAGAAAAGTTTTTCGTGAGAATAAGACAGCGACACAGACAGAGGGACGGAGGGCGGCCGCGGACACCTCCAGTGACTCCGACAAAAGCTGATTTACTGGGGGTTTAAATCTCAGCGAAGGCCCTGGACCGACCACGCACGCAGGCCTGGCCCTCCCAGATAAAGAGCTTCTCATGAAAGCTTTCAAACTTTGTTGCCTGCACATTTGCATTTGGCAATTTCCATTAAGATGGATGGTGTTTGTGTGCGCGCGTGCGCGGCTCACTCACTCCCTGCTCTTGTGGTAGCTGCATCTCTTCAGCGGGATCTTGATGACCTGGTCCCTGACGCCCACGTACAGCTCGCTGCGGCTGTGGAGGATCAGCAGGCTGCGGATCGGCTGCCTCTTCCGGGGCGGGAACAGCTCGATCTCCTCCAACAAGCAGCTGCCCGTGGACTGATTGAGAGGGGAGAGCACTTTCCTGATAGTGCCGTAATCTGGGAGGAGAGGGAGAGGGAGAGAGAGAGAGAGAGAGAGAGAGAGAGAGAGAGAGAGAGAGAGAGAGAGAGAGAGAGGAGGGAAAAAGAGAGAGAGAGAGAGAGAGAGAGAGAGGGAGAGGGGGTGAGGGGAGGATTTGGTCACAAAGAGGACGGAGGGTGTTTATCTGCTCGGAGGAGAGGAGGTGAAGTAGCAGGAAAAGGGAGCAGAGGAGAGGGAGGGGGGAGACCAGCCGGGGTTTAATAAAAGAGGAGACACAACAAAACAAAAACATCTCGGATAAGCAGAGGCTGGCGTGAACTCGGCGTGAACCGCCCCACAAACCGAGACGGGCGGAGGACGGCGTGCCAAGCGCGGCTCTGCCCGTCCGCGCCGCCGCGATGGAGCGGTTGCGCGACGCGTTCCGAGGGAGGAAAAGCACTTAGCTATTGTGAGAGTGGAGAGAGTGTTAATCAACGTCACTGTGAATACGTCCCAACCCTTTTACGTAACGTGAGGTGGAGATAAAGTTAGTGGCATTCGATTTTTTTTTGGGGGGTGGGGTGGGGTGGGGTGGGGGTGGGGGTGGGGGTGGAGGCGGGGTCTAAAACAAACATCATCCATTACACATGAAATCGCCCTGGGTGCAGAAACAAGTAATTAGATGCCAGAAGAAGAAGGGGGAATTGCTAATAGGTAGCGGGGATGTAAAAGTTAAGCTTGGCCTCAGGCCGTGTTGGACAGTAACATATGACTCATGTGTTCTGAGCTCACAGGAGGTTTTTCGAAGGATTCACTGCAAAGGTTCAGTAAGGGATCGTGTCTAAATGACCCACACCTCCCTGCAGAATACGCTGTGAGCCACCTGCACCTGAGCTACCTGTTAATATGCAGCAGAATAAGTTATAGATTTGCCGATTAGAAATTAATGCAGTATTTCACTGTACAGACGATGGTGTAATGAATAATTTCTCAAACTTATTCATAACCCTCTGCCAGGCACCCACTTCCTCCCTGAGGGAAAATCTGTATGCTCTGAAATACAATGTAATGTAACATTTCCGCCATTTATCCAGAGGTGTTTCATCATTTACACTGTCTTTATAAATGAAATAGGATTTTATGATTCAACACGTTCGACTGAACCACTCCTGCAAATCCCACTTAACTAATTTTACCTATCATTACATTCATTAGTTATGGCTTGAAAACGTGCCATGTACAGTAAGTGGGGGAGCGTGTTATTGATAGCTACAGTAATCCCCCGTTTAATTACTTGTGTAATTCAAAAGTCTGGCTAGTTAAAGGGCCATTGTGCGAGGTTTAAGAGGGGTCATTTTCATTTCAACTGGCAGACAGTGAATTTCAAACAATTATATTGAGGTGTATAACGACCTTCATGTACAGTACGAATAATTGGAGCTGAACCTTTACACAGATGTTGCACCACCATGTTTTTACAGTAGCCCGCAATGGACAAACTGTTGAGTCTTAATGATCACTGAAAGCCACCATATGTTTTCCTATACATGCTTGAGGGGTATTCACCTGCAATATGGCACTTCACCACTAGGTGCACCTAAACCCTCAACAATGTGACCTGCATCTTTGAACAACTTATCATCTTGATGCTGCATCTGCAATTATCTGGAACACTGTGAGATTTGCACATATATTTTGCAAAACATGCACACTAAAAAAATAAAGAATAGGCTATTTTAATAAACAAATATTTGAATTAAATATTTCGACTGCACCTTTCGTATACAGTACTTTATTCCTGGTATTTAATTAGTGCTTAGTTTATTTCTTTGTTTCAGTTTAGTTAAGTTGTTACGTGAAGGAACTCGCAGAGTGGGAATTTCGTTACTCTGTGTAACCAATTCTTGAATCTTGAATCTGGAAATTCTACACACTGTCACATTATGTCAAATGGGATTATGGGAGTTGTTTGCAACACTATCGCTGATGAAAAGCTGCCCGATCATGATTCTGGAAAGCTTTGAATAACTGTATGCAGCAAACAACATCGAAGGACCGTATATGTATCGTGACCGATACAGAAAGTAGGAATCTCTAACTGGTTTGCACTGTGTTGACCCTGTGTCAGAAAAGATGAATGTGTCCGAGCGGGAGCATAATCGAAAACCTTTTGGATCATGTAAGTCACCAAATATAAGAGTTTAATCATTCCCTGACACTTTAATGAAAAATAGTTACGCATTATACCTTTAACTAAACTCAGAGGGGGGGGGGAGTTTCTGTAGGGTTAAAATAAGGAACGAGCGCCGAATAACAATTTCCACAGAATCTCCACTCCTTTCGGCCCCTCACTCAGATCTATGGGGCGCTCTCTGCGCCGTGGCCCCAATCAGCAGAGTGCGTTTGAGCATTCATAATGGCATATGATTAGGCGCGGTGTGTACCATACCCCATGGCCTTGGCACTGGTTCAGATGTTTTCATTAGTGTCTGGCTTGTGTCTGGGGAACTTGCAGTGTGGGCAGCTCAGGCTCTGACGCTACATTGATCACGGCACCATGCAAACAATGAGAGGGGAGTTTTTGAGGGAGATGCCAAGCATGGAGGCAGCGGACCGGAACAGTGTGTGTGTATGCGTGTGTGTGTGTCTGTGTCTGTGTGTGTGCGCTTCTACTGCCTACTATATATCCTAAAATAACACTGACAGGAAGATCATGTTGACATTTCCCACTGGCCCCATGTTACATTATCACAGTGAAATGGGTCAGCGTGTTCACATTCTGTTCTGTACGTCCGATCATAATCCATACACTGTTCTATCACAGACACGGGTGTGTCGCTGGCATCTTGTTGATACAGTTCCCAGCACTTTGCCAAGGCTAACATCACATACTGTCTCACACCAGTGTGACTAAACACTCTGCAGATAAGCACGCACCATCAATCAGCTCATACAGAAAAAAGGGGGCAAAATTAGAGCCGTGTGTGTGTGTGTGTGTGTGTGTGTGTGTGTTCTCAATAACCGCTCTGTCTTCTTTTGACACGTTTTATGCTTTCTGTGTGCAGCAGTGCAGAGGAGCTGTATATATGTGTGTGTGTTCCGTCGGTGCATATGGAGAACACATGGAGGTAGAAGGTGATTAAACTTGACTCTTTGAAGTCTCCTCAGAGCTGAAGATCTACTGACTCATTTATTCTTCTGTCGAGTGCAAAATCTGAATCTGAATAGTTTAGCAATGAATATCAATGTTTATCAAAATCATAGCATGTTCAGCTCATGCCTTTCATGTCCTTTCGTGGGGTGTGTGGGTGCTCTGCGTCTGTTCGAGGTCATTGTGGTGGAAGGTCCCACGGTTCCACAGCAATGGGGGTCACGCCATATACAGTTTTGTCTTTGATTTTCAGTACATCGTGGACAGTATGAGGAAACTGCAGCGTTTTGTTTTGCACATCTAAAACTGCCAACCTGTTCTATTTGTGTCACTAATCAAAATGCATGACCCTATGAAGACGTCCTTATACACGTCAATAACAATCATCAGAATTGCATTGATTGCTCCATGTAAAAGTCCTGGAAGTCTCCAGTATGTGTCTGTGGCACACACATCGAATTTAGACTTGTTGTTGGGCTTTTACATTTGATTTGAACTTGAGTGAAAGTTGCATGTCTGTGGGGAACCGCTCATTGCAGCAGCGCTGGTGCAGCTTAAAGGTTTTATGGACTGCAGCTACTTTCTGTGGCTTAGTCATTACGGACCAATCACAGTGTCAGGGAGGAAAAGCCGCCACCGGCATCAGCACAGGTACATAAGTAAACAGCTATCTCAGACAGGCGTGTTCAAAGTGGATATTGCACCAGAAACGTACCACGTTTCGGACCAGTGAACTGCACAGTGCACAGAGTGGTTTCCAATCAAGCCCTGACCTATGCACGCAAACACAGAAGCATGCACGGGAAACACAATCTCCAATATTTGGTCATGTGGTAACCCACGACTCATACTACTGAACACTTTTGCAAAAACACTGCGCCATGCACGGAGGAAACTGAGTGGAAAGATGAAAAGTCAAAGCTCAAACACCCACATGGGAAACACGCGTGCAGGCAACCTACCAGTGGCCAGGTATATGATGTGGAACAGCATGTCCTTCCCCTGCACCACGTCCACCGCCACGTGAGTGAAGCGCACGTTATCCTCCATGAAGTAGGGCACGGGAACCACGGGTTGGACCACCTCGTGCATCAGCAGGAACTTCTGGGCATCCTGCAGGTTTCTCTCCGTCAGGTTCACGTTGGTGCCGGAGTCGATGGTGCCGCACTGTGGGGGGGGGGGGGGGGGGGGGAAATCGGACATTAACATAAAGCCGAACGCTCGAGGACGGGTATCGAGGTAATAATAATAACGTTACGACGTCGTGGCCACGAGCGCGACCCCGGACGAGGAAAGCGCGGCACCGAATGATGAAAGGAATGAGGCGCTAAAGTCAATTGCTTCCTCATCGCGACGCTTTGCCGCCCTCGCAACCTTCAGGCCTCGTCATCAATACGCTGAGGCTGATGGAGGCAGAGTGAATTAATGTTCCACTGCGCAAGTAGTTATCTCTTTTATTAGATTCCTCCACATATGCATATATATTGCTGCTGAGGTTTATCGGTAGTTCAATAACAACACGTTTTGATTCTTCCTTTTTTTTTTTTTTACCTCAATATGAGCATCTTAAAACTTGCTTCATCTTTAAAGTCTGATATTTTGAATAAGAATGCAGCAGCCGGCAATATCATTCACAGTCCCAGGGGAGTGATGCTATTTATTTGTTTTTCGGAGACTCAAGTATCAAAATTATTTACACCTAAGATTTCAGGCGTCTAGAAAACACAGCAGAGGTATCTCACATAAGTAAGTAGATTTCATTGTCATGCGCTTCATTGGGTTATTGTTGACTCCACATTCTGCCTCCGTGTCCCTGTGGAGTTTTGCTGCAGCGGCAGACACTCGCTGAAAAATCTGATATCCAACGTATTTACCTGCGAAAGGAATTCAATAAGTGCACTTTATTATCAGACTGTTCAACAGTGTGCTGCATAATACTCTATCAGTGGCCGTAACCAGATCATTTGAGGCTTGAGCCTCGTCTCTTTCACTCTGTACGATTAAGTGTCCACTGGAAACATAGTGAACCTCAAACACCACAGAGAGAGGGCTGCACATGTATGGGTAGTTCAAAAAGTTCTCAGCCTAAGCCTGTCAATGTCACCGGAAAAAGACTGGTTTTGCAATATTCTTCAACTTAGACTCAATGTGTTGTGGTCCAAGCTTCCCTTCACAGTTGCTATCCCTTCACAGCAGAAGGTCGCACCTCCATCCTCCAGATACTCTGGATAACTTCTTTATCACTCTGAGAATGGTGACCAAACAAAAGGGAGTTGAAGTTTGGGAGACAGACAGGAGTCGGACTGAGTCGGGTCAGAGGAGAGAGGCTCATAGAGCAGCGCTTCAGAGTGAGATTTGGCAGCGTCTGCCTCTGCCACCTTTAACTCAGCGAAGTTTTCATCAAGTGTGTGGACCACGTCTTCATGGATTCCCTTAAGATGCCCGGATATCAGGCTCTGGTCTCTTTTCATTCACCTACTGATTTTGCAAGGGCATCACAACCACAGACCAAACAATAACAATAAATAAAGCATAGGATTGTCCTGTAAGGCGTCATAAAATATACCCATGTCCTAAAATAGGAGGTATGCACCTTGTCACTGGGTCAGGCTGAGAACTTTTCGAATCGTATGCTAGTTTTGTGAATGGCCTCATTGCAGAGCTGTAAAACAACGAGTGTTCAACACCGGAGAAGTTCCATGAGAAAAGAGAACGTTAGCTTCTTGGATACTGTGCACTGAAGCCCATTCAGATCAGAAGTTTCCTTGGTCATACCTGCTTTCCTCAAGGTGTGACAGTGGCACTATTCTTCTTTTGGGTGCTTTACGAATACGGTTTCCTTCCACCAAACAGAGCAGGAGCAGGTGAAGCTCACCCGGGGGCCCGAGCTGCATGAGCAACGCCAACCATTATAGTGCTCCTCAGTAGATGAGGTCCCGTGCTGAGGGGTCGGCGTAGTGGATTGAGATCCCATAACCTCAAAGTGCAGCTTCTCATCCAGAGCACAGAGCTCAGGAAACAACAGCGAGCTGTGCTCCACCATTACACAAACCAAAATCACTGCCGTTTTCCTCGGCTCGGACGGGCCGCGCCGCGCCGCATCGCTCCGGGCGAGCACATACGCTGCCTCGTGGAAGGAAAATAAAAACTTGCCCTTGGGTGCCGATTAGTTCCCGCTGACCAGCTACAGCGGCGGCGGCTGCGAGACTCTACACAGATCAATCCTTGGCCTTCTCCCGGAATGACAGATGAGAGACGTGGAGGGCTTCCCCTGAATGGGAAACGGATCAGCGCCCTCGCCACATCAGGAGATGGGAAATTAAAGCCCCGAAGGACGGAGGAAACGCGACACTGTTGTGTACATGCCTCTGGCTGATGGCCACCAAAATGCATGGCCACATAATGACACATGTCTAAAGTTTCCTTTTGTGGTTTGTCCTTGCATCATCGCGCGCCCGTGCGTGCGTGCGTGCGTGCGCGCGTGCCAGTGAAATCCCGAAGTGGCGGCGCGATCGTATTTCTGCCACGGCGAGACAAAGCGCGTGCCGCTGACCATTGAGGGGCCGCGACACCTGCTAACGTACAGGGAGATGGATGCTGATGGCTTCCGCGGCACAGTCAAGGTGAGGGACATCATTTGGCCGAGGGCCCGTACAACACCCAGCTGTCCCGCTCATCATCGCGCGCGGGGCTGCGCCAGAATGATAAGTGCCACCGTTGAAATACGCTCGCCGCCGGACGCGTGTTTGCAAAATGGCCTTTTGTTTTGAAATGAGTTATTTTCCAAATAAAAGCCTGATTAGAGTATTCTACTCGCGTTGAAACTTGGATTGTGTTCCCCCATGCGATGAATGAGGTAACATTTCATCAGCTTTTGGCTCCGGGTTCAAACGAGACCTATCGTCCCACATGGAGCTCAATAAAGAGGGCGTTTTGTCTTACAGTAAATAATAACAGAGCGACAGAAAACCTATACGACACAGAATCGGCATTAGCTGCTAATGCACAGCGAACATGACTCATTGCCTGAATCAACCGGGCTGGATCAATCCGTGTGCTTCAAATAAATAGGGGGATTTTCTGTGCCGACAGACAGAGAATTAAGCTCTCAATCAATGACCAGTGTGTGTGCGCGCGCGCGTGTGCGTGTGTGTGTGTGTGTGTGTGAGTTGTGACAAGTTCACAGTCATAATTATCCCTCGTTGGTAGCAGTCTATAACCCCGTCTCTCAATGTGTGCGTAAGACGTCTGAGTGGTCAGTGGCTTTTCTATCGGTGCTGGTCTGCAGGTATTTGTGCACGTGTGTGTGTGTGTGTGTGTGTGCGTGTGCGTGTGTGTGTGTGTGTGTGTCTCGGTGTGCGTGCAGAGGGGATAAAAACAGACAGGCCATAAATCCTGTGCTCGTAAATCTAATCCCCCAACATTGACAAATGCTTGATTAAGATGTCACTGAAACCTAGATAAAGTGCGCATCACTCCAGCGACGAGGAGAAGCCATTGTGCTCGGGCTTAAACGGAGAGACGGGGACAGAGAGGAAGAAGTGATCCCCGGGTTTATGAAAGCTTTATGATACATAGACAGCCCTCCATTATGCACCTGCTGCGCGTGGAACAGGATGAATCTGCGGCCAGTGTTGACCAGATAGGGGAAATTGGTTTCCCGTGAAGCTCGGTCTGCAGAGATATGTGCATGCACGACGACGGTGAGATGCTTCACGTGTCGCAGATTTGTATTTCATCCCTTTCTGTCGCCGCTTTGCACTTTTCAACCGCACGTCATTATAGATAACATGGGTGTGTGTGACTTCCCCAGAGCAGCATTAACCAGGCCCGGTTTGATGGACGCGTGATGGAAGGGCCGTGATGGGAAAACACGTGTGCAAGAGAGACGTGTGTCATGGGCCGGCAGTCGGGCGTCAGCGAGGAATTCAATCCCTCACCGAGAGCAGCGTCGGATTAGCTCCTTCAACGCCTGCTAAGCCCGTTACAAGCGAGAGCCACTTCAGCCGCTAATAAAACATTTCCCTCCGTGTCACTGGAATCGAACGGCAGCTCAAATCGGGGTGATGCGGCGGTTTGATCCGGGACGGGGCAAAGTGGCGCTCTTGCTTAACAGTTTATTACGAGGCGCCGCCGTAAAACAACAACAGGGAGGCTTAAAGGAGCAACTGCACGATTGTAAAAGTCAGTGAATTTTATAATGAGCGGCCGTAAAGTGCGATGACTGATTCCAAGTAGGGGGGGAAATTAGAGAGAGCGATGCCCTCATTGGGAGTCTGAGGCAGAGACTCATCGCGATGAACACACACATTCCATATTATGCATAAATTTCCCCAGGCGTGCACCCAGCTGTGCACATTGTTTGGCTGATTGGACGGCGAGTTAGGAATAAATTACCTCACCATTAACTGAAGATGCAAACTCGCACAGGGACTTTATATAAAGCTCTAAATAAACATGCTTTTATCCCAGGAAGATGCAGGTTGCAGGATATGGAGGTGCTTTGTGGGTGTACAGCTTCAGTCCCGACTAAATAGTCGGAACTCTGATGTGAATAAAAAAAAAACAAGTTAGCGACGTATCACGTCACGGTCCGTTCATGAAACCACATCTCAATTCAACAGAAGCAGATTTCCTGAGCATCTGCACAATGTTGCATAAAAGATGTGCATGATTGTTTTCATCAAGATTCATGAATTATTTATCGTGAAAGTGTTGGAAAATGTCAATGTGGAAAATAAACAATAATTACTGGGTGCACCGAAATTTGATAGATTCTTCCCTCGCCCACATCACACCTCTCTGTTACGTTTCGCACTGATCTGTCCCGTGCTTGTTGTTTTACGTTGGGCAAATACAAACAATTCGAAGTAACCATGGTTGCAAGAGAATCCCACAACCATGCACTTGCCATCAAGCGCCACCCACGCTTGGAAAGTTTTCATATATTCGGTCAAAGACGGAAGATCAACAGAAACACTTTGATGATCGTTGAATCTGTCTGCACGCACTATCATTAGCCTCCATGCTAACCACTGTTTCCCTGAGTAAATGAGTGCATGCTACCATGAGAAAATCCTCCCGTCAATCAGGTCATGTTATCTTTAGAGGTGATACAAGCGTGTGCATGTAGGCAAATGGACTTTCATGAGGTTCTCGAAGGTGTTTCCCTGAACATCCGAGATGCCTCTGCAGCTCTATGTGAACATCCTAGAGATATAAAATAGCATGCTATCCATTAGTGGATGTCAAAAACAGGACACAGAGTAGCTTTCATGGCAGTGGTCCCGATCTCTCAGGTGCTGTTACCTGAAAGTCGGGGTTGGGGTTGGGGTAGGGCAGCCAGGCCGAGCGGGAGTTCTCCTGGTACTTGAACGGCCCGTTGAAAACCTGGGATATGGCACTGAGGTTGAAGGCACACACCGCAGATGCAGCAATGCTGTTTCTGGAAGTCGGGGGGAGGGGGTGGGTGGTGGGGGGGGGCAAGCAGAGGGAGGTATTAGAGTAAAGACATTTAGAAAAGGAGACCATGACAACAGCGGCAGGAGCACCAGGGGGAAACTGGGGCGATTTTGTTCCATTTCTGTAAAACGGACCTCTCTTGTGTTTACCGCATTCAACCAAAACTACAACTCAAGCCCTGAAGAGACGGATGCAGCCACTGGAGTAAGTGATTGTCATTATTGGAGGGTAAATCAGACAAGGGGACACAATTAAAGTGTGCAGCGTGTCTGATTAACTGTACAGATCCCAGGCCTGAAATACGGCTTTGACTTTTTAAGCCGTCACTTTCAACAAGTACCATCTCTGCCCCTCTGAAGAGGAAGTAAAGAATGAGAGTATTAGCTCTCCACTCACACTGCGAGACTGGGCCGAAGTGAATTATAATCCATTGCGGCTGTTCATTAAACTCTGTGCCTGCAGGGGGAAATGTTTCCAATACCCTTCAAAAGACTCCTTTTTCAGCAATGTGGAGGCATTGACCATAAAGAATAGATTACTCAGCTTTTAATAAGTGTACTGTGTGTGTGTGTGTGTGTGTGTGTGTGTGTGTGTGTGTGTGTATGTGAAAAAGCACAAAAAAAGATGGCAGGACAGAAATGAGAAAAGGTTGAGATGTTTGCAATATAGAAAATAATAGTTTCCATCTCTTCTCTTACACGTGATGTAGTGTAACAATAACACTGTGTTATTAGATTTAAATGTCACACTCTTACTAGAATACACAATCATGTTTGGGGACGGCCTGAGAGTTTGAGAAAGGACGTCTTTTGGAATTAGGCCGAGAATTCATTTGGCCTGGAATAACACTGTCATATGTCATTTATGTCATGTGCTCGATACAATAAAACGGGCTCAGGCCGTTATTAAGTCACAATTTAATGTACAGCTTTTCTGCTGATGCATAACGAGAAATAATAAACACACAAGAGGGAAAATAAATGATTGTGTCAAACAACTAAATTAAGCTTTTACAACTTTTAAATTTCATATTTGACTTAATCTGATTGTCTGCAAAGGTCAGATTTCAAAATCTATGACCTCTAGTCGGCTTTATGGTCACTATGTGCTTATACAAAATATATAAGTCCAGACCTATAGACTTTTGCGATATTCGATTTTTATAGTTAAAATCTGCAATAATTGTCAGCGTTATGTAATTGCAAGGTTTTGTGAAGTATCAGATGATCACATCATACCAGATTTTGAGGGAATGTGTCAAACTACAAGTAGCGTCTACAAAAGGTAAAAAAAGAATCTGTCGCAAAGTGTCAAAAGGAAATATAACTGCAATTAATAAATAAAAAAGCGAAACGAATTTAAACTGCTACCTGGTGCCATTGCTAATTTTAAGGTGTGAATGCTAAAATGCCTGGATGATAAAGTCAAACAACAACATTTAAGACTGAAACGTAGATGTATATAAAACTAGCATATATACCACTAGAGCCACATTGCAATGCATGATGATGCTACTTCCTATGCTTCTTTGACCTGTATGGAGATGCTAACAATGTTTGCCTGTGATACATAGCTAGGCTCAAATTTAGCATAAATATATTGCGAGTTGACACTATTGTAAGCACATTTTTATGTATTCCTTTATTCATTCATTTATTTTCTCTGTGACATCGTCATTTGTATTCAAAAGGCTTGCGCTTGGTTAAATGAGTTGCTATGCAACGTCGAGGCATCAGCTCCTAAAGATGAATGTTGCCCGTCAGAAACATGAGGAGCTGAAATGAGTGCTGAATAGACCACGAATTATAAAAACAAAGATCATTGTCAATTTTGACCGGAAAAATGATCATCGCAAACCCAATCAAATACAGCTGATGTATTCCACGGTGTTACGGTTACTCACACGTTGGTGGTAAAGATGCCGTAGAGCAGCTCCAGCTCGGGCAGGTAGAACGTCCCCTGCAGCTCGTTGTAGTTGAAGGGGATCTCTCCGGGCCGGGAGCAGTTGAGCCGGGCCTTCATGAAGGTCGTCCACGTGTCCTCCAGCAGGAAGCGCCCGCCGATGTCGTTCTTGCACACTCGCCCGGCGCGGGAGAACACCGTGCGCCCGCAGTCGTGCTCCACGGCGTTTTCCCGGAAGAAGAAGTAGGTGAAGTTTCCGATGTCGTAGGAGGAGACGAAGTTGGGCTCTGTGGGGAGGAGGAGACGAGAGAGACCAGCGTGAGACGGATGAGATCGTGAGACGGATCGTGGCGGGGGAGGAAGAGAAAATATTTAAGGTTGTGGCGGCGAGAGCGGAGAGGCACGTGCGTGATTGATTGACTCAGCGTGCGAAAGCGTGCGGCCCACACAACAGCAGGTGAGCAGGATTAATAACGCCCGGCCTTGTTATTAATGGTGTTGTGTTGTAATAAGAAAACTAATTCTTCATCCCCCCCCCCACCCCCCCGTACCCAAAGGTTAGGATGAGGAATAGCCCAAACAGGTGTGGTGTAATAAAACTCTGTCTGTATCAGGAACGCTCGAGTCACGGTCAAGCGTTCATCTTTATGTGTGACACCACTGGATCTAAACCGCACACTTTATCCTGCCTGACATTGATTTAATTCACCTGTAAATGAAAGTGTGGCCCCCCCACACACATCCCCACTCCCCACTACACCCCTCCTCATTTTAATCCCACCCTTCTCCTCTGCACTTTCACAGAGGGCGGGGGGGGGGGGGGGGGCTCGGGGGGGGGGGGGGGGGGGGGGGGGGGAGAGAAAATCAATTTGCCACAAAATTAGCGATTAAACCTTTTTCTCAGAAGGTTGCCGCCGAGCGATGTACGTACGTATGTAGTGGGTTTTGATTTTTTTTCTTTTTTTCTTTTCAATTTATCTTTAATGTGAATCAGATGAGAGATTCTGATTCACCTGCTCGCGCCGTGTGAAGTTGTCCGAGGAGGAGGTCAGCGTGTGAAGTGGCTCCGAGCTCTCGGGGAAGGAGACATTGATTTTGGATACATATTAGCCCCGTCACAGAGCGGCTGAGATGAATATAAAGATTCTCCCGGTTGCTTGGTAACTTCAGAGATAATTGTTCTTGGCGATACAAAGGAGCAGTTATGAAGAGAGAGGGAGAGAGAGAGAGAGAGAGAGTCTCGCGCTTCACGTGGATGCGAACGGAGAGCGAATACAAAAGGGAGACGGAATCAAACTCCCGTGTTTGGAAAAACCATCTGCCATGTTTAACTATGCAAAACACTGAATCCCCAACAGCTGCAGCGTTGTTGTTCATTAACTGTGTAAATGCCACAAAGAGAATTCTCTGCTTTGTTGTGTTTTCTTTACGTTAAATGAGTCACATTATGTTTCACCGTGTTTCCGTGTCCTTTGGTGGGTTGTCTGCTTGCTCCGTGTGGGTAGAGGAGGAGTTTCTGGGTTCTGCGGCAGAGGGGGCACTACACATCCAGACGACATGCTCTGGATGTATATTACACATAATGGGGCCATTCCAGGGCAATAACACCATTATACACTCAGGAGAGAGTCAGTGAAATTATAGTATGGTCCATTTATGTATCGATAGAAATGGAAACATTTTTACCTACGCTCTAAGTGCTGCAACTTTAAGTGCTCAATTTTTTTTTCCAATTTGAATGAATGTTGGCGATGGCATTTGCCAATAGACGGACTAAGTTCACAGCATTTCAAAATAAAAGCTCAGGAATTCAGCTCCGTTTAAAGCATAACAGAGAATACATGTACATGGTGCTTTTACTTTGAGGGCAGATTGGAGGTGAATCTATAAATGTTAAATAAATGTTTGAGACTGGAACCTATGGCACCTATATAGGTGTTATATATTATAGTCAAACGAAAACAATCTTATTTATTATTATTAAATTCATTAGACGGATAAGATGTCATTAATGGTCAACCAGTTTTGACCCATAACCCATTTTCTAAAGTTTAAGCATGTTCAACTCAGTATACCGATTTCCCATTAAAGGTTCAGTGTGTAAGATTGAGTGATATCTAAGTTACATGTGACACCTGAATAAGCCCAACCTAACCCTTCCCTTCTTAGAGAAGAGACTGTATGGCAGCCTCCAGTTCTCTTTTAGAGTGTTTACTTTGTCCATTCGGCACTAATGTCAAAACGCGTCTGTGCAACATGGCACCCCCAGTGGAGAGGACATGCCGCCGATGTAAATAGAAAAGCTCATTCTGGGCTGCTAAAAATCACATTTCATCCATTCATAATCAGAGGATAGAAATGGAATATCTCACCCTGATCTTACAGGTAATGTGGAAAATAAGACACAATTGTCTCCATTTTCATCAAAATCGTACACACTGGTCCTTTAACAACACAAACGCCAGGGGTTGAAGGAGTAGATGGAGGTATTGGGTAAATACACCGCGACACGTACCATTAAGCCACTTGGAGTTGTACTGGGCCGTGCGCAGCGGTGGGAGGCCGCCCAGGCTGCGGTAGATGGCGGGGTCTCGGCCGGAGAAGTCCATGGCGGTGGCGGCGTAGAGCTCCCCGCTGGAGGTGATGAGGGCGGTGGAGTTGTGCAGGGGGTTGTAGGGGCATCGAGCCATCCCGCTGATCTGATCGTGGATCTCCGTCAGGTTGGTCAGCTGCAACACAGAGATGGAAGACAAGTGGAGGGTTAAAAAAAAAATAAAACCCAACCAAAATGAAATGAAACGCAAAAAAAAAGTAAATATGTAAAGGACAATAACAGAGTTCAACCCTGAGTTGTAAGATACAATATCCAGGGGAGTTGGATATGTTTGTGTGTTATTTCTAAATAATGGATGATTGTAGAAAACGGGCAAAAACGCTCCAGGGGAGAAAATGAAGCAATAAAACACAAATAGGAGGAGTCTGGTAATTTTCTACCACACACACACACTCTCACACACACATAGATATATATGGGCAAAACCTTCAGGACGAGGAAACATAATCAGCGAACGCATTAAGAATCATTAGTGCTGTAAAACACACAATCAGCGCAGATGCCTGAAGTCTAATGCTAAGAAACCACCTGTTAAGAAAGCAATAAAGCTCCGACAACAGGCGTCTTAAATCAACTTAACTCTTGAATGCCGCGTGTCCCTGCTTCAGCCTCTCATGTCTGGGCTGCTCAGGCAGCTGCTGGCCTGGTTATAACATCATTACACCGTCCTCCACCTCAAAGACGCCCGTCTGAACCCGACAGGGCCCTTGATGTAGGTTACAGTCCTCCCTCTGCTTTCTGCCCCTTTGAATACCGAGCCAAATCCAACTGCCGGGGCATTTTAAGGAAAAGACTTTACAGCGCAACGCTGGCTTAGTCCTGACACACTGCACCGCTTCCTACTTAAAAAAGAAAATACAGGCCATAGCTCAGTGACTCAGCCTTGAATACCAAGAAGGACTGAAGCATTTTTTTTTTCTAATCCAAGATGTAATTACAGTTTGTGGTGCAGAAGTAAACACACTATACGAGGATTAGCTCATGGTTCGTACTTCCATCCGAGGCCATCTGGGCGAACGCATGATGCAAAGTGGAGGAGATTGCTCTAATCTCATGTTTTGAAATGTGCAAAAGGCAATTAAAATCATTCTCCTCGCAATTTTCCGTCAATCGCACACGCGCCAGATATTTGATTCATTAGGGGTGGAGGGGGGGGGCGGCTGGGTACAGGACCTGGAGGGTGAAAGCTGTCGCCTCAGCCTCACCTCGCTCCTCGCACGTTTTCACGCACTGGAATAATCTGGCACGCAGGAACACCCCGCTCCATTCAGGCCCACGTGCCGCTCACTTCTCTGGCCAATTTCCTGGAGACGGTCAATTTAGATGAAGGAGTTTCCGTTCTCTCCCGCCACCTCTGCTCCCGTCCCAAACCACAACAACACAGAGCGCCACTGTCTGCGATGAAAGCCCGGGTTTGTGTCTGTGGGCCGGAATAACCGCCGCGGGGTTAAATGGGTTGTTTAAAAAAAAAACAAGAGGCGGAGAGATAAAGAGATAGCGGATCCGTTGCATTTAGAGGAGGCGGAATGAAAGTGGCCTTTATAGTTGCAAGGAGCAGCTGTGGGGTCTTTGAATGGCAGAATAAAAAAGGCTTTTTTTTTTTTTAGTAAAGGGACAGTTCACAGTTTACACAGACGGCTGTGAGAGCCGGTCGGGTGCCATGTATGTCTGGCGCTGCTCACACATTCTTATAGCGACTGAGAGGATTTTCAGTCGCGACATGGGAACGCTGCCACGGGCATCAGGGGTGTAACCGGAGATCTGTTGGGATTCTCAGCGATACTCCGCGAAGAAATGACTCGTCTTAGCAGCTATTTGTCGAGCGGGTGTGAACATCAGGTCATTCACCGCCTCTTTTTTCTCATTGCGAGAATTACACGAGGTTGCAATATAAAAAGCAGTTTTAATGTCAGAACGCAGTGAAATGCACAACAAACATGCGTGTTTTGACGGTGGGAGGAAACCCACGCAGAGAGGTCCCACCGCAGCCGGGTATCGAACCTGGGACCGTCTTGATTTGAGGCAACAGTGCCGACCACTAAGCCCCTGTGCTTCCTTAACACATAGTATTAAGGAAGCTTGGAAAAATGGCTGGTGACATGCTGTCTGCAAAGCCAAGCTTTCATTTCATTGGTGTGAGCGCCCGTCACACCCTCTCTGACACCTGGGGGGCGGCAGAGGCCCCGCCCCCTGAGCTCAGCAGCTGAGCTTGGGCTCCGATGAGGATGAAGCCAGCAGCCTCGATCCAATGACGGAGCCCCACTGGGCCCGAAACCAGGCCAGTATTGAGTTCCTAAGCCCCGGCTGGTTGCAACAGGTCTCCATTATGGATCCGTAAATGGGGAGCAGGACTTAACTTCGGTAGGGGGGGCTCCATTTCTGAGCTTTCAAATCTAGACTGCCAGAGAAACCCCTAGAACTACAGACCGATAGAGACAACCGAGCAAATTGAGACATTTTCTTATAAACAATAATACAAAAAAGTTGTCTAAAGCATCTTTAAATCGGCCAAACTATGACTCAATCTCAAACAAAACAATTGGCAAAAGTCACGTTTATGTTAAAATGCACTTAGTCAGCTGAATTACCGGATAACTGTCGAACGGAAATGCAAATGAGTGCGTGTTTGTATCCTCCGCTGGTGTTTGTTCATCCAGATAAACAAATGATTTTATATGCTTTCTTCAGTTGGCTGCAATTATACAGCTGCAGACCAAGAGGACAGAGCAAATATTGATAGAGCGCCAGTCAGACTTCAAATGCAGCAAAACAATGTCGAGACGGAGAAAGAGTTTGTTTGGAGGAGATCCTCGTCACCTGTCACTTTCCAAACTAACTTTCCCACTTCCCACTGTGCCAAAGTGTTTTTTTCAAAGATTACATTTCTGAAAATGATGGAAAAAACCAAACAAACATTAATGGATAACAACAATTTCATAAAACTCAAACTTGAACAAAAGTGCTCCGTACAGGAGGTTATTGGCTAGAATCAGTTATTAGATAGATTTTTGATGAGTCATAGTTATTCAGACAGACGGATAAAGAGTTCAAATGTTACAATTTTTGTAAAATGGAGATAATTAGGAAATACATTACTCTTAGATATAAGTGGGCTGAATGATGTGATTGTGCATTAAATAGACAGTTGAACTTGTATTCTATTTAATTGCCTCATTATGTATTTTCTTAATATGTATCTAATATTGGTTTACAGCTTTCTGATTACAGTCATCACTGTAGTGTTTGTCATGTGGGCGGTGATAGTTGATGGCAGGTCAAAAAAATAACAGTAAACATTGTAATCAGCTCTATCGCATACGGCTCACTAACGCTGCCTCCATCAGTGCATCTTCTGCCTCATTCTTAGTTTGAACTAAACGTTGTGCCTAACGTACAACAGAGATATATTTAAAACAATGGGATGAAGTTTACTATTTAAATGCTTGGTGGAAAACAGGAGGACAACACGTTCTCTGTGGAACATAATAAAACGGTTAAATAGTAAAAAAACAAAAAAAAACGGGTTAACACTGGGTTACAATGTTTCATAACAGAAGGGGGGCTTCTTGTCTTTAATTGACTCCATTCTGAATCATTTTCACATCAGCCATTTAGACAGGACCTGGTAGGTGAAGGTGTTGATAATGAAATGAAAGATTCATTAGCATCATGAGTAACACCTGTGTTTACCGGCGGCTGCAGGTGAATTTGTTACTATATTTGTTTTGATTCCGAATCACAGACAGAGGAGGGGTGAGGAGGAGTGTCTCTCTTTCTGCTGAATGGCTTGTTATTACAGCAACGTTGCTACTAACGATGTAGTCCTCAGCTTGACTGCCTCTCATCTGTCCACACAGTCACGGACATGGACTCTAATCACGTTTTCAGAAAACGTATTTCCAGCCCCTGGAAATGCCAGTGAAATAAAGAGAAAAGGCCAAATTGCAAAATTAATATCACAGATTTAGCAGAATTGCCATTTCCTGTGTTTCCATGCAGATCCGCTCCTCCTTCACATCCCATCACACAGACTCCGTTCATTATCATTATCACGCTCATACATAACAAACAGCTAAAAGTCACAGGGAGAAGATTAATTCATAAGCGGAGCTCTGATTAAACTAATAGAATATTCTTGTTACTCTGTTAATCCATCATGGCCGACGGTAAATCTTCTCCGGGTGTGATTCCGTGGGACCGTTGCTGTGGCCGACCCGTGTTTCTTATTAACGCTGGGTAAACATGACAGTGCCGGCTGAAATACAGCCACAATAATGTCATGACATTTCAACTATATGTATATCCACAGTGGTAAACAGCCATTATGATCCAGTGACCTTTGTGTGCAGGGGTTCTGGACAAAAACAAATGTCATCACGACGCTTCCTCCTCCTCATGTGATCCCGCTGCACGAGACGCAGGTCTTTGATGTGGCCCCTTCACTGTTCTGAGACACTGACACGCCATAGACTTCACTTCGGTCGGCCTCTGTCACACTTAAAGGCGCAGCGTGTACGATTTGGTGACATCTAGAGGTGAGGTTGCTCGTTGTCTCCATCACCTCACCCTCACCCTGCTGAGCATGCGGGAGAACCTGTGGTCGACTTCAGTTGTCATTAAAACTCAAGAGATGTTTAGTATGTCCACTCTGGGCCACTGTAAAAACATGGCGGCATGGCAGCTTTGAAGGAGCGCTCGGGAATTGAACCAACATGGGTTGTTTTTGGCGACACCTATGGCAGTGGCATGCCGCTCAGTCATGCAGCCTACACTGGTTTGCACATGGACATAAATGGACACACAGCCATCCCTCAGCACCTTACAGGCTGGTACCGAGCTGCAGCTTGGCTACACCACGTAGCGGATTCAAGTCGGTTCTGAGCCGCTATGCATCATCCGTACTGTATCGGAGCTTTTGGCTGACTAGCAAAAGACGGCGCTGCTGCTCTGGACAATAGGTTTGGGGAGCGAGCAAACACAATTCTCCAGGAGAGGCTGATGCATGACATTTCACATGAGCACAGGCTGACAGGGAGCTCGTTATTCGAACAACAAGCCGTTCCCCTCATTGGCATTAAAAAGTGATTTTCAACACAAAAAAAAATATACAAAAAATATTCCTCATGCACCTTTGATTCTAAAGGAGAAACATGGGGTTTGGGCACATTTAGCGACACGTCACAGACCAGTGGTTAATTGTTATAAAAAAGTAATGCTCTTACTGTGTCATGACCCTGCTGTGTCAGCATGGGATTTAAGAGAGAGAAGTAAAGACACCACATGTAGAACTACATTTACATACAGAAGAAAGGACAACACACAATTAGATAGAAAATATATGTATATATATAGAGAGAGAAGCAAAGTAATTGCAGTGACTCATGGAGAAAACAACACATCGAAACAAAGAGTGTGTTCATTGGCAGTAATGAGCCAATGTTTTGATTGCTTTGCTGAGGTAACATGACGTACTTGAATAATCAAACTTAATAACAGTCATACAATAATTAGTGTCCGTGAGTGACGCCACACCAGAGAGAGCTGGTACAGTGGAGACTGGATGGCACCTTGATTAAAGGTGTTGATCATCTCTGACCTTTCCTCCCTGACGCTGTGGATTCAGTCAATAACACCGCAGACTTATAGGCGGCGTTACATCACCATTATCCAAGGATAAAAGTGTATTAAGGTCGGTCTCCAGAAAGTGTTCAGTTATGGATTGTCACTGCACACGGACTAAGAAATGTGACAGTGACAGAAATCTTTTTTTTTTTGGGAAACTGCAGCTGTTTTCAGCCAGAGAGTCAAAATATACTTTTGGAAGATTCTCTATTTAGTCTCAAATGTGCTACTCGAAAGTTCATCTACTAAAAATGGTACGTGCTTCTAATACCACATCACGGGAGCTTAAATGTTATTAGAGCCAAAATGTCGTCCACACACCTCTGTGAACCTTGACAGCAACTGTGGCTGCCACAACATTAATCCAATCAGTTAAAGGTCTCACTGATGTACAAGGTGAGCTTACAATAGCTGACAATGGGGCTCATTTTTATTCTAAATATGAAAGAAGATAATCTGTTGTCATGGTGACCTTAAACTTAGACCATAGAAAAATGACATCACTTTGATCCACATCCCATCTGTTAACATGAAAGAGGTGAGATTGATGATCAATACTACTCCCAGCCACAAGGGGGGCACGCTGGCCTCAACAATCGCAGGGGGCGGTCTCGTCTTTCATTTATATGACGGATCAGAAGCAATAAATAGAAAACGAGGGGGTTGACTGATATTGCTATTTCAGGGTCGATACCAACCACTGACGTGGCAGATAATGGGTATTCATTGACAGTTGGAGGCTTCTGTGGCCATTGATTGGTTATTACCCAACGCTAATCAGATATGGCGGAGTGGGTGAGACATTGAGTGAAACTGAATGGTGAGTGACAACAGAGGAGAGACACAGCTGCTGTGAAGGCAAATGAACAAAGTGATAGATGGGATGCACCGGTGATCATCAGTCTAACTGTCGAACCTCAGCTCGGATAATTTGATAGCAGTCACAGATGGCGGCGAAGACGTTGTCATTGTTACCGTTCGGTTGGTGCAGATGGGCGTGAACGCGTTGGTTCCACAGGTAAACAACCTGTTCCCGTTCACCAGCAGCACCCTGATGTAGTTCTGACATTCCTCCTGTGGGAACACACACACACACACACACACACACACATCACAGTCAGCACTTAGCAGCAGCGTTATTGGCGTATTGACGAGCAGCAGCAGCAGTAGAGGCAGCAGCAGCGGCGGCGGGACAGAATTACACTTGATGCCAATAAATGAGATGAAAACCCCCAAAACTCCGGGACGACTCGTCTCAAACGTGTTAAAGCTTGACCAAATCAAATAAAGGCTAATGCGCTCGCCGCTCAGCCCAGTCACATCTTCATTCAGCGGGCGCCAGGTTTGTAGTGGGATCAGAACGAGGTGCGGGGAAGGGGGTGGGGGGGGCGGGGTAAATGCAGCAGGTGTTTTGGGTGAGGAGTGCTCGGGATTAGTTTAGAGAATTCCCCGCGGCTCTTGTTTACCGGTCAGACAGCGATATACATCACTCTATCATGTTTGGTTGCAGCGTCTGCGTCAATCGGTCCAAACCACCCGTCCCTTCTCTGCGCGCAAAGCGCCTGTTGTCTTGGCTCCCTCTCCATTCTGAGGTTTTGGCTTCACTTCTGACTCGCGCAAACCTCTCAGCACATCTGAAAGCCAAAGCAGGGATGATGGAGCGAATGATTGATCGGCCGACTGATTGCCACTAACTCATTCGAGCCGGTTTTGTGGAGGATTAGCATCGACAGAACTCATGGTATGAAAATAACGGCGGCGAGTCTGCAATCATGTCGGAGAGCGGCGGTTATTTTGTCCTCGGACGCGGTAATAAACGGCAGCCGCCGCTCCTGAATGGGGCCGCGGCCCGGGTTGAAGAGGGGGCCGTCGTAGAAATTTAAAACCTAGTAAATCTGGTATTGTCTGAGCCACTCAAGATGCCCACGGCTACACCCCCCCCTCAAAGGAGTGTGATTTAGGAGCGGAGGGTGCCGCAGCGAAGATGGAGGCTGAGTGATAAAACAAGTGGACCAAAGCATGTGTGCATGTGTGATGAGGGGGACTTTTCTAGAATAATGTAAACAACAGTTTGTACATTCAGGTGATTATATACTATTTTACATTACCGCCAAATGAAATGGAAATCAATCCCTTTAAATCTTACGTACTGGTCCTTTAATATGTAATCACATTCGTTGTAGCCAAGCACAAGGTACTTGTAATTTGGTTGTACAGTTTCAAACCGACTCTTCAGACCTGGTGTCAAACAGATGTGATAAATACTTGTATTTACTGTACCTTTAAAGGTCCAGTACGTAAGCTTTAGATGAAATTATTTCCATTTAAATATGAATAAATATACTGAAGTGTATCATGAGAGTATAATCGCCTAAATGAACACATTATTGTTTTCAAAACACTAGAATGATCTGTATATGAAGGCGGCCATCTTTCACCTTTAACCCAGACTGGACAAACTTAACACCTTTTGAGTTTCAATGATAACTGATCACTGCTATAAGGAGAAAGTGATGTCACTAAATCCTGCACACTGCACCTTTAAGCAGCGTCTCCGTACAGAGGTTGGTTGTGAAGCTCAGCATGTGTTAAAATGCGTTCATAAGAGATGACGGCTGAGTTACGCTCGTTTTATCTACCCATACATCTCTGCTACTTGTACGTCTTGTTTCCCGCTGCCTGCTTCTGCCTGTTTGCTTAAAGTTGAGGGTAATTCAATTCTCCTCCGCAGTTTGTTTCCACGGTAAATAACGCCATATTTAATATTTACCCAGCCTCGCAGCTTTGACTTGTTTATGAAAACTTCCTGACAAATGTTCCATGCCAGCTCTGTAATACGCAAGCTGTTGCGCAGGGGCTCGCCCATTACAAAGCGAAAACAGTGGCAGCAATCACGTCCTGTCAAGTCAATTTAAGTCTGCTTTCCTCTCCTGGTTGGAATAAATCAAATTCACGGGAGAGAGGAGAGGAGCGGACGTGGGCATTAGAGGAGACCAAAAAAAAAAACAAAACAAAAAAACAATCACTTGTATATTCAGTCCAAACACAGGCGAGGTATCTGTGTAATGGCCTGAGCGATGGTATATATGGGCGTGCGCTGAGCGAGGTGATAAAGCATCCACAGCCCCATCAGCTGCAGGAGGATGAAGACCTTTAATGCTCCTCTTAGCCAACAGGAGTCGATCTGTGGCGGCCGGCTAAACAATCGGACTCCGGCAGACAGCAGCGACTCTCAAGGACTCGGGCGGCTTCACTCTGTAATTCACAATCTGCTGCTGGCCGGCCCCTGTGTGTGCCTATTATGGGTCCCTAACCACCTTTCACTGGAGGATAAATACACAGCTGCACACACACACACACACACACACACACACACACACACACACACACACACACACACACACACACACACACACACACACACACACACATATGGGTTGGGCCGTTCACCCACAAGTCAAGTTCAGCTCCAACCCAGCTGCTGGATAGAGGGGCCGTGCCAGCCATGCAACCACAAAATCACAGAGTGGAGAACAAAACAGAAAGTCGAGAAACAATAGGAACTCCCTTCTCCGCGACGTCGACGCATACGAGTTAAGGTGTGGTTGTGTGGAACCTGATTTCTGATTGAAAGTAAGGGATTCCCGGTGAGTGTACATACTGTATATTAGGGTTGAGCACAGAGCGCTATGTTGCTTTCAGGCTTCGATACGTTTCATCACAATTTGACGGTTTTTGATTTCTTGAGTTTTCTTCGGTTGTGATGTGCTCTCTGGGAACACTGACGCTCTGGTGGGAGATTCTTATTTGTGTTGTTTTGGTTTTAAAGGAATTAGACAGGGACTAAATTGTGTTGCCGTTGTTATTTCCCTGTTACATGTATTATTAGTTGTTTTCTGAGGCTCTAGAGGAAGCCTTGTCAATCGGAGTCATCTCGGGATAAACTTCAGCATTAAAGGTGCAGAGTCTATGACTTAGTGACATCTAGTGTATGAATTCTGTGTTGCCAAAGAAAACCTCTGACCTCACTCTTCCTTCCCAAGAATACAGCAGAATTCAGTTATCATTCAAACTCAAAAGGTGCTTAGTTTGTCCACTTTGGGCTACTGTGAAAACACTGTGGTGCAACATGGCAGCCTCCATAGAGAGGGTGGTTCACATGTTTTTGGATCATTGTTAGTTTATGGGGGAGAGGGTTGGTACAGTGCATGGTAACAGGTGACTGACACAGAAGCTGCAGTACCACCATGTGGCCACCATGTTGTTTTTGCCTCAAAGCCCGGCACACTCCCTGCATCCGGCTCTCATATCCCGTCCATGTGAAATGCACGAGATGCATTGGACATGTGATGAAATACGATGTAATTCGATCGATTACTTGCAGGAAAAGCAAACGGCATTATGGGAAATGATGTTGGCGTTTAGCATTTCATGCATTGTAACTTGATCTGAGCCATGGGAGCAATACTGAGGCAGATTGCACATATTCAACATCTGTAGTCTACGTGGCGATAGGATGTCATCTCCACTCTTTACATGTAAATAAATACATCAGTCATTTGTGATTATCTGTGGATACAGATGTGCGATGACAGTGTCTATGTGCGGAGGTGCTGAATGAATCAATGAGCCGCACATTAATACCACCAGTGATGATTCTACTCATTTGAACGGTGTTCATTGAACTTAAGATACATCTATCCGGTCGTGTTGATCCTCTGTCGTGGAAAAACAGGGATTTTCATTTTTATGATACCACAACTAATCCTTGATTACCTCAACGCTGTGACAAGCCTCATATAAAGCAATAAAGCGATGTGACATTTCCCACGCTCCCGTGTCACTTAAACTCACCTCAGATTTTCCGCGGCTGAAACAGGCTCCCTTGGTGAACTCGTCGCAGTGCCACTCAGCCTCCTGCAGAGAGAGAGAGAGAGAGAGAGAGAGAGAGAGAGAGAGAGAGAGAGAGAGACAGTGTCAGTCTCCCAATAAACCATCAACAAGAGGCGCACATCATAAACATTCGGCGCCATGTCACCGTGCAGGAACCACTTTGAAAACCACTCAGGGAGCCCGGACAGAACAATGGTGGGCTCGCCGCTGTGCTGAAACTCCCACCTTTCTGTCGTCAATTTGATGTCTGGTGACTTTGAGTGAGAAAGTGCAGCAATAAAGAAAAAACCCTGCAGAGGACATGAAAACATAGAAAACAAAACAACGAGGAGCCTCATACTCCCGCTGCTGCCCTTTGACTGTGAGAGGATCCGATTGTTTTTGATGTATTTTCAAATATCTTTTTCCAAGGTTCCAACCCATCACAAATACATTCGACCAATCAGAATCTGTGTTGTTGAAGCGTCAGCTTTCAAGCGATATACTTATACTGCAATATACAAAAAACACGACTTACACCAATAGCCAGTCTGACATAAAGTGTATCTGCTACAAAGAATTTACTGGCGTCTAGTGGTGAAGTTACATATTGCAGCCGCATCCCACACCTCATATTTTCTTTCCAACTGCCTTTTATTGAATGAATATAAAAAATATACTGATGCAAAATATTTTGACAGAATATTTTGTAATAAGTCACCTGAACCATGTTTTATTTCCAATTATGAAAACACGGGTTATCACTTGCTCCTCTCTGCAGTGCCACAAAGCATTTTCAACATGTCGTCCACTGCACATGATAAAAGTCAATTATGTTTCTGAAGCTTCAGTTGAAAGACAGCGGCCTTGGCTCTCTGCCACAAACAACACGAGTACTGACAATTATTCTTTCATGCGGCAACGAATGGAGCAGAATTACGCACAGTCTGCGATCACCTGTTCAGAACTAATGTCACATTATGACATCATCAGAACTGGGTGCAGGACAAAGGCTGCCGGTTCTATTATCCACATAATGTTCTACTACGGCAAGCGTGGTGTAAATAGGCGCGTTTCACATCAAGCACATTTCTGTGCTGTATACTTTCTTTGTGTCGATGCGCAAAGGGTTTCGGTCTTCCACTCCTGCACGTGCACAGCGACAGTAGAGCACAGGTTGATAAACCATGTTAAACACAGACACACAATCCAATTAAGGTGCGTATCAAGCGGAGGCCTGGAAAAATGACGGCGAAGTGAGCGTGGCGTCGGATGCCACTTTGATTTATGTGTGAGGGAAACGGAAAGGATCCGAGGACGTAACCGGCGAATCCCTGGAGACGGGGTGTCGCTTTCATTTACATGTGAACGAGAAACAGGGCGATGGCTTTTTTTCCCTCCCTTCTCCTTCACATTTTGACAACAGGAGGCGGCGAAAATGAGGAGACGCTAAAACCTTTGCCGTCTCCTCCTCAGGTGAAGACGACGCCGCCGCCGCCGCCGCCGCTGCTGCTCCAGTTTCTGCCGTTTAATTTCATCCCGACCTCTGGGGAGGGAACGAGGGCTTCCTCGTTGATGAAAGGTCGGCTATTTATGAAATGAATGTTGGCCCCGGGACAGCGCGGGGCCACGGAGACACTCGAGCCAGTGACAGGCAGAAGTAGCCATTGTGCCCCCACCAACCCTGGCATGGAGAGAGAGGGGGAGGAGGAGGAGGAGGAGGAGGAGGAGGAGGAGGAGGAGGAGGAGGAGGAGGAATACTTAGCGGAAAGATTGGCTGTCGCAATGACACGTTTAACGCCGAGTCACAAAACCTCGAAAAAAGTACTCAACTTCTTAGAGGTACGACTCCCTGGCTGTAACAACCTGGCCGGGGGCCAGAGCCGCAGGACTTCTACTGGGCTGGGAATACAGTAAATATTGCTAACTGCGAGAAACTGTTCGATTGCACCTTGGTATGAGAGCAGGTCTGTGCCAGGACAAGAGAGGGAGAGCGACGCCCCCTCAGCACCGAGGAGAACTTCTTTCATTTCCTCTGCGAGAGGATCTGGGAATTTCCTCTGTGTTTTTACGACGAGAACTTTGCTTTCTCTCCTCAGTGGCCCTTTCTACTGGGAGGCAGAGGAGCAGCTGTATGTTCACACACACATAAACGCACCCATCAGGAGCAGCGCACTGAGCAGTGTGGGGGGGGGTGCTCTTTGTTTTGGGGGGTGGGGGGGGGGGGGGGGGGGGGGGGTTAAGAGGAAGAGAGAGGAGGCTGCTATTCACAGAGGATAAGATATGGGGTATTAATGGAAGCTGGATTCCCTGGTTCTGTGTGTGCGCAAGCGTGTGTGTATGTCGGCATATGTAAGCTTCCTGTGTGTGTGTGCGCGCGCGTGTGTGTGTGTGTGTGTGTGTGTGTGTGTGTGTGTGTGTGTGTGTCAGTCCACATTCCAGGCCAAAGCAGGCTATTCTGGGGCCATGCAGCCACCGCAGACAGAAACCACACACATCAGCAAAAGCAGCGTGCACACACACACACACACACACACACACACGCACACACACATACACACACACACACAAACACAAACACAAACACAAACACACACACACACACACACACACACACACACACACACACACACACACACACACACACAGTCCCAGCTGAATTGAGTGTAAAGGCACAGTGAAGTGCTTTCGCTTATCGCATGGAGGGAGAAATCCTGTTAATGGCCCCAAATGTCACTCGTGTGAAAAAAAAAAAAAATCAATCATCACACAATGTAAAATTACAACTGAAGATCACATTGATGTGACCTAAGTGACTGCTCTTGGCATTACGACCAAATGATGCCGCGTGTTGTCATTCGACATCATTAAAAGCAGGGTTTTCAGAACGCTCTACATTCTTCACCACATCAACTTTAACGGGCCGCGAGAAAGCTTACGCTCGTAAGCCCATAAGTGGGTGGATGTGATGGCATCATTGACCAGCGCAGCCACACTGTGTGACTTACCCCCCCCCCCCCCCCCCCCCCCCCCCCCCCCCCCCCCCCCCCCCCCCCCCCTTCCCCCCCCCCCCCCACCCCTGCCCCCCTGCCCCCCACCACCCCACCCCTGTCTCAAATGGTCCAGATTAAAGGACAGAATCACAGCCATGAAAAGCCAAGCACCGAGTGTCATTAAGAAACATTAAAAGCTCATTAAGGTGCCAGTGTTCGGCCGACGTGCTCCTAAAATAAACCCACTAAGAGCAGAAACACAGAGAGATCATGCCAAATCATCGTTTCTTCACTTTACTGGGTGGGATGAGGTATGGTAGGTGAGGTGTGTGTGTGTATGTGTGTGTGTGTGTGTGTGTGTGTGTGTGTGTGTGTGCAAAAATGTTCCAAAATGGCACTGGACTTGTAAAACACCATCCAATTAGTATGTGTGAAAACTCATACTAACTATTTGAACTCGAGACAATGGCTTCTCTAGTGCCTGGATTCCTTTTTTCTTCCTCAAATGCTTCTACTCTGCGCAGGCTGTGCCGGGGGTGTCAAACACAGGGTCTGCACGCCAGAACCTGCCCACCAGGAAGTCCAATCCGGCCCGTGGGGTGATTTGGACAAGAGTAAAACATGGGGTAGTGTACTTCTTTGTACTAAAACAGAGGGAGACATTTGAAGTGGACGTTGTTTATAGGTCATCATGCAATGATTATACTGGTCCAGCCCCCTTCACATAATATTTTGCCCCTGAACTAAAAAGAGTTTGATTCCCCGGATGTGGGCCAAAAGGTTCGGCGAGCCACAGAAACGACGGTACATAGAAAAAGTGCTGAAATGTGACTAGAGATGACATGTTATTCTTTGCCGCGTGTAGCAGGTAGGATTTCAGTGCTTCTGTGTTGCACACAATTTAACAGCATGATGGTAAATGGTCTGTATAGCCTCTCTATTCTTAATGACCACTCAGTGCTTTGCAGTTCTTCTCCACCATTCAAACATTCACACAGAGCATCTACTATGTGCAGTACTTCAGCACTCACATGTTGTAAATGCATTCAACAAGGGCAATTTAGAGTTCCGTGACTTGCCCAAGGACACTCGAGCACATGGAGGAACTGGCATTTCTCTATTCACAGCTGCCCCAGTCATCAAAAATACACTATGTAATGCAGTGAAAGATCTCCCGAGGACAGTGAGAGGCTGCCCCTGCTGTGTCCGTTCCCATATGGTTGAAGGATGAAGACTGGGAGCATTTTTTTAAAAGAACACTGAAATGCTAAGATTTGGCACTGCAGCCATTTTTGAAGAATTGTCATTTGCAAGGCTGGAGCTCATAAGATTTCCAAAACATGGCAGATCTCTGACTTGAAGACCGTCTCACTGACATTAACGAGTCAGAAAAGCAGCGCAGAAGCATATTCAAAGCGCAACCTGTTCACCACTTTAATAAGCTTGTCAGGAAAACATCATATTTCACACACAAAAAAATCCAGTTTTATAAAACGATGAATCTCGGAATAAGCCGGTAGCACATTGTTGGGGAGCCTGTTCTCATGTCCGATCGGTCTATAAAAATCATTTCCTGTGACTGCCAGGCTTTATAAAGTGGGCAGTAAAAATCCCAGTCTAATAAATGATGGAACAGATGAGGACGTTTTTGTGAGGATCCAGAGGAAAGACGGGGGGTGAGGGGAAGGGCGGATGTGACTGGCTGGTATACCGCGTCTGGATCAAGCAGCAAGCTCCGGTGCAGACGGATAAAGCCAATACATAAGTAGAGAAACTTGAAGTTCACAGAGTGGCCACTTGAGGCTGGCACCAAAGTCAGTGGGGCGAGTCAGTCCCCGTAGAATCCCATGTTAAAATTGTCAAATTTAAAGTTGAATTAAACATCTTCAAAGACAGGTACAAACTGGCCTCATTCATTCACATGTGTTCCTGTGACAACTGTCGAAGGGTGGACTTTTCCAACTCGCTAATTAAGGGGCGTGGCCTTTTGAATGACACCTGGGCTGACCTGTCACGCTCTGTTGGACGCAGCAACAGCACCGTGGTCCCACACCAGCTCTAACTGTGTTCCGCCTCTTTGCCCATTTTTGGATGAACCAGGAAGTGGGAGGAGTTATGCGTCGTTCATTTGTTAACGAGGGACTCACAACACCACAATCTGCTTCAAAAGCACGAAGCACAAGAAACCAAGAGTTGACGTCACGGATGTCATCCTTTATAAACAGTCTATGGTCTGGGTAGGTGGTCAGATGATATAACTTTTCAGATGACTAAACATTTATCCAGATATTTTTAATAGTATAAAAAAGAAAATATTGAAATTGTATGCGCAAAACTTTGGCAAGTGTTGAAGGTCAAACCTGAACCTGGAAAATGTATGATCCTGCACCGAGCGGATGATGAATCGACCTTTTGTCTCTGTTTTCCATTTCAAACAACTTTGCCTAACCTGGGGTGTTGTTTCGACGATTGTCCAATCGTATATATTTGTGTTCTTTTGAGTCATGCAGGATGAAACACGATTCCGATGCAGGAATTCAAAGAGAGAGGATTCAGAAATGATAGGAAACATTTGTTGCACCAGGGAAACGGAGCATGTCCAAAAAACAAAAAAAACAAAATGTTGTTTTGTCGCATGAGTCTGCCCTCTCCACCGTCCCCCTCTGTAAAAGGGCGTAATCCTCAGCGATGAACCATTGTGCTCCACAGCCCTCACACTGAGGCACCATTGTCGCGAGGAGGTGGGCGAGGGAGAGATAGCAAGAGACGAGAGGCGAAAGAGACAGAAGAGGGGAGGGAAATTAGAGACGTGTGGAGAAGAAAGAACAACAAAGAGAAAACAGAGTCAGGAGTCGGCCGTGGCGACGCAGAGACGGTGTGGGCAGGGAGACGGAGGACAGAGCGAGGGGCTGAATTCCAAAACAGCGCCGTTTCCAGACATGATATCGAATATATTAATATATTTTGCATAAAGAAGGTCCGGAGAACACACCCCCGCTGCTGACAGCTGTCGAGCTTTGCGAGATGACTGGCTGCGCGTCTCGATACAAGAGTACGGCGGGTTGAGAGCTGGGGACGGACACATCCTGCAGGGGGAATCTAATCTGTCTTATGAATAGTTGATATTAGCTCTTGATGTACTGGTGCAATATTTACTATTTGGACTGATGTCTGCTGATGGAAGTCCCCCCCCCCCCCCCCCCCCCACAAACCCCCGAAAGATTTCTGCATAAAATGTGTCTTGATGTCCTGTCGGGGGGGGGGGGGGAATCCAGGCGCGAAACATCATCACAACCCCGTGAAATGATAAGTCAGCGCTGACGTGACCCCCCGCTGTGTCTCTGATTACTGGAAATCACACCTCACTCGCTTAAACACCACGTCAGAGTCCATGAGAGTGTAACAGACAGAGCGGGGTGGTATCTGCATCTACGAGCCCGTTGATGCTTTTCATTCCATGCATTTAAATGGTCGAGTTAGTGGCTTCTGGTAATTGAATTAGCAATGCTGCCAGAGCTGTGGAGGATAGCTTCTGTTAGGCACTGATTAGCAGGGCTAATTGTCTGTCTGATGAGGTGTAATTGCAAGAGACAGGCCCGTGAAATACAACAGGTGATACAGCGCAGGGTCTTTTGTTTCCTTTGGAGTCCCAGTTTCTTCTTTACGACATGACAATACGAGAGGAGGTGGAGGGAGAGAAGCACAATGTACATCTCGACGCTGTGTCTGTTGCCAAGGGGGGGGCTGTTATGGATAGTGTTTTCATGTGCCAGTGCAGGAGGCGAGAGACAGAAAGAGAGAGAGAGAGAGAGAGAGAGAGAGAGAGAGAGAGAGAGAAAGCCAGGCTGGCGTGAATATCCACTATTTTCTCCTCTGGTGCTGTATTGAATGGTGAACAATGCCACTGATTCTCCTCATCCCTGCGCTTATTGACTAACAGCAAGGCCACACTGCCTGTGCTGAAGCTCCGCCTCATCATCCGCATCCTGTTTCGATTAGATGCAGGAAACGGCGGACGGATATCGGATTCTTTAAAGGGGTGTTTTTTTACTTTTGATTTCTTTGCTTAACTTGTGAATTCCGGCGCTTTCAGGACCGGCAATTTCCTTTCATACGTTTTGAGACTAATATCCACGTGCTTGATGGGCGTTCTCTGGCTGCTGAAATGACACTCTGACCAACATGGTGTTGATAGGAATAGAACATATGGGTGGTCGCTTCCACACACACATTTGTCCTCCAGATGTGTTGGAACGGCATTTTTCATTCATTGATCGGATCAAGACACAACTGTAGGCTGTACATAAAGATGAGGGTAGCGTCCATGACATCACCCGTTGGTTTCTGCTGGGTGGAGTGCTTTGGAAGCACCGATAGAGCTGTGGGTGGGCCCATGCTGCCGTCTCACCCCCCGCGGTACGTGCCAGGTCGGCCCAGGTGTCAGTCAAGAGGCCACGCCCTTCATTATGCATAATTTCAAACGTCAGAACGTTAGAAAAAAATCTACCCCCATAAGTGAGTGAATGAGACCCCCATTGTAGTTTGTACCAGGCTTTAAACACATTTAATTCACCTCTAAAATTGGCCATTTTAACAAGGTAGTCTATGGGGAGTTGCTCCCTTTTGGAGCCAACCTCAAGTGGCCACCCTGTGAACTACAAGTTTTTTCACTTCCTTATGTGCTTCAACCGTCTGCACCAGAGGATGCCCCTCGGACGCAACAACGCGAAGTCGATGAGGTAAGGGACTTTCTACTGATCCAAGACAAGAGAGAGATTATGAGGCAGGTTACCATAGTAACAGCATTGCTAAAACAAGCTGAGCTTCATGATTTTGTTGTTGTTTTCCTCTTCCTGGTCGCTGTTTCACTCAAGTTCATGATGTCAGACCTGATGCACTTGAGGCAGAGTAACTATTGACCACGGGGAAGGTGTTCATCGTCCCTGTGTAACAGGTTCAACCACTCTCGAAAACCCCAAGTGCACCCCATCATTTGTGAGTCAAAGAGGCTTTACCAAACCAGAATAGGTGAAGATGGAAGTACAAATAAAGGACAGTGGCAATCACTGGATTCAGCTCCATGAAAGGAGGTTATTACAGGCGCACACTGGCTGAGAGGTCCATGGAGCAGGCATGAACATTTATCAGCCCTGGCTACACAATGGCAAACTGGATACAATGCAAATGCAGAGGGTCCCAGTTCATCAGTGACCCCCCCTCCCCCCGCCGCCTCCTCAGAGGGCCACGGAGGGTGCATCCTAGTGATGCCAGCTCCGAGTGGCCTGCCCAAGGTTGGCACCAGCAGCTGCAGCCGAGGGCAAGGAGCTGAATGAGGGACAGAAGGGGCAGGAGGACAATACAGAACAGATGGGGGATATAAAGTAGGATTCACCTGTAGATGGAACAAGGATGTTTTCCTCTGTGACTGCTGTTTTTATAGTTGATCTTTGGGCGGCGGCGACTGGAGATGTCTCATTAGTTGTGCACGCAGCAGAGTCCTTCCCTTCCTTTCTTACTAAACAAATTTGAAAGTGGAGCAAGGAGAAAAGTAGCCTCTTCTGTCTCTCCACAGTGTCCAGATGAGAGAGGACGAGGGTAAAAGTTTGACAGGTAGAGGAAAAGCCTCTGCAGGCTATTGAGAGACTGCAGAGATAAAATTTTAAGTACCAGTTATTAACTCCAATCAAGGCCACGGCGATGGTCGACGCACGTTTCAAGGTCCGATTCGCCCTGATTCTCCCCCAAATTAACATTCAGTCAGAGTACCTTCGAACAAGTCCATGTAATATTGAGGACTTTCTGCCGATTTTGTGATAATGAGGTCCCTGATCTAAACCTGCCTGTTTGGGACAGCCGGTTTGTTTGTGGATGCAGGAAAGTGAAAAACTAATTGGCTAATGTGACACTTATTATATCATATTTCTGTTATTTCACAATTGATGATATGATTCCATATGTCTTGAATCCAATATGTCCGGGTGTAAATTACAAGGAATACATGGTAATTCTTTAACGCCATGCAAGCCAAGGATAAACTGTACCCCTCTGGCAAACAATTGGTAGTGAGGTCATGCCATTATATTGCAAAGACCTTGAAACAATTTTCCCAGAGTGCTTGAGCCTAATTTAACATTACATTCATATTTACTATTGTGGTTTAATCATCCTGAATATACTTTTGTACATCAAGATCAACATTGATAATGCATGATTCGCTCCATTGCCGAATTGGTTCAGATCCCAATTTGGTGAGGGTGTTCTCTTTTGTCAAGCCTCCTCCTACAGTTGAAAAACCTGCATGTTGTGTGTAGAAAAATAGACGGATTGAAGAAGGCCATAGGTGTGTGTGTTTGCCCAATGATGTGCTGCCCTTGTTGAACCCAACCGTTTGCCCAGTGTCAAGATTGGCTCCAGTTCTCTCATGACTTTTGACAGGATAAGCTGAATAGATAATGAGGGATGCATGGACGTCATTGAGCCCTTTATTTACCCATGGATCTCTGGAACTGTCAGGTGTACATGTGATCCTGGAGGTGTTGCATTGTTGTGCAAACCCATTACTGTTGGACGACCTCAAATGACACTCGGGTCCTAACACTCTTGAGCTCCTGATGGTCTTTGGCTCTTCTGCCCTTCTTTTTATTATCACCTCAGGAGCAAGACCGACATTCTACTCTGGAGATTATAGTTGTTGGAGCTCAGACTCAATCGATCTTGCAGTCTCAACTCAATATGTTCAATAGACTGGCTTACCCTGGCGGTGTTTCGCTATCACCCAAAGCATCACTACACTCTAAACCCCTCATAACACAACAGACGGAGACAACCTGGTTTTCAGTGCTCATCTGCTGCCGAGCGCCAGGCTTGAAAACAACTCCAACCGCACCGGGAGTGGGCGGGATCTGCAGCAGGTGATCCGGGTTGCTGCTTTCTTTTTTTTTTTTTCTCAACAAATGTTTCATGCATGGACATCCAAGATGAGATCAGCTCATCATCAATCACATGGTAATTATATCCACCTCTTTAGTGTATTGTAGGCTGCTTGTATTACACTCCCTCTAAGCCGTGTGCTCTGTCAGACCATGCACAGACCCCCCCCCCCCCCCCCCCCCCCCCCCCCCCCCCCCCCCCCCCCCCCCCCCCC